>ONZH01023976.1:0-21783 GCA_900303285.1 Rhinella marina | reverse complement strand
GAACAATTTTCTTGTAAAAAAAAAAATGTAATTTTTCATTTTCACATAAAAGTGTTATACATTCTATGAAATGCCTGTTGGGTCAAAGTGCTCACTACACCCCTTAAAAATTCCTTGGGTGGTGTAGTTTCCAAAATGTGGTCACTTTTTGGGGGTTTTCACTGTGGGGATACCTCAGTGTTTTGTCGTTAACCCTTGCTGTGTTACATTCTTATGTCTCTATGTTGTGCCATTCCTTTATTATTTCTACTAGAAGTTATGAATGAATTGCTATTTGTCTGCAGTAAGGGAACAGAGGGGAGGTGACCAGTTGGGGGTGTACCTGCACAGACTGAACATGACAGCACTGATTGGCTAGAGTCAGTCTGTGCAGGGACACACCCCCAACTGGTCACCTCCCCTCTGTTCCTTTACTGAAGGCAAATAGCAATTCATTCATAACTTCTAGTAGAAATAATAAAGGAATGGCACAACATACAGACATAAGAATAGATGTTCCAGGATTGTTACTACATGGGGAATGCATGGAGCTATTAAAACAGGCATGTCAGGAGGGGGGAGAGGTCCTCTTTAATATGGAAAATCTGCCAAAAAAGTGAAATTTCACCTCCATTGTGCTTTAATTCCTGTGGAATACCTAAAGGGTTAACAACATCACTAAAATAAGTTTTGAATAGTTTGAGGGATTGTCGTTTCTAAAATGGGGTAATTTATGGCTGGTTTCTATTATGTTAGTTCCTCAGAACTTTAGAAGTAAATTGGTTTATAAAAAATTGATTTGGGAACTGTTCTTTAAAATTAAAAAAAATGCTTCTAAAATTCTAGACCTTCTAATGTCCTCAAAAATTAAAATGTTACCAAAATTATGCTTACATAAAGTAGACACATGGTGAATATTAATAACTATTTTATGAAGTATTACTTACTGTCTGTCTTAGGCCTTTTGCACACGGCCGTTTTGTGCGTTGAGGACAGCAATTTGCGGTCCCCGATGCACAGGCAACATTTGTGCGGATTCCGCAGATGGAACCAGACCCATTCAACTTGAATGGGTCCGTGATCCGTCCGCACCAAAAAAATTAGTGCATGCACTACTTTTTTTGCAGTGCGGGTTAATGGGCACAATTGAGAAACCCTCCGTAGGGAATTTTTTCCGTGCCTCCGTTCACGCACCGGACCTTCAAGTTAATGGTCGCATCCATGATGTGGTGCAAAAAAACAGCTGCGGCAATATGGGCCCGGCCTGTCGGCACACGGTGACCCTTTTGGTGCTGCTCATCTCAAGAAGATGTCACCCTTAAAGTCAGCAGAGAAATGTGTGTTTTCAGAATCAATTTATTGAAAATAGGAATTTTTCCACATGCAATTTTGGTTAAATTTTGCAATTTTTTAATAAATAAAGGATTAAAACATATTGACTCAAATTTATCCATTAACATTTGATGTATACAATGTGTCACGAGAAGGAACAGTGGCTCAGAACGTCACTGGATAAGTAAAGGCGTTCCAAAATTTATTAGATTCATCACAGTCCTAAAATGACACCGTCAGAGATTTACAAATTAGCCTGTCAGGAAGAGGTTAAACTGAACACGCATGTTATTTTAATAGAAGGGAGATAAGCAGCTACTGACCCTTTGGGCACCGATCATCTCAAGAAGATGTCACCAGCTCTATACACTGCCACGCACTGAGCAGGAATACAGACTCTTTCCTATGAAGCTGGTGCCCCGGTCCCTGGAGGTCGGCGTGCTGAATTAAGTAATGAGAGCTTCATTCAGAGAAACGCGGGCAGAGCTGCTACTCCGAGGCTTATTTTTTAGCTATTTTTTGGTTTCCATGGAGATCCAGAGCTCCCCCTTTCCCTGGACCATTTCTTACGATAAAAGCTGGGGGTTTACACTGCAATACTGTCCTGAGATTGTCTTATTGAAGAGCTGAGGGCAACGTATGTGATCTCTATGGACAGAACCGTCCTGGGCGGATGACAGGTGCAGTGGTGCCGGCGGGGTGTCTGATGGAGTGGAGAGGAGTATGTCTGGTAATGAAGATGAGGATTGGGGTCACACCTTCACCTCACAAGGGTTTCCTATGGAAGAAGTGGTGGCGTCTGATGCTTCCGAGGATCTCCTCACCAGGGAGGGCTGCGACTTCTATGAGTAGATAATGCGTTGTCTAGATAGATTTATGTTGTTCTTCGTTGGTGTATTTTAGATTTTATTTGGGGGGATTTGTCAACCTCTCCTCTGCTTGAAGACCCGCCCCTGCAAAGGGTGTACACCAATCACAATGTCCGTACTTGCTCAGGGGTCATACTTCCTGTAAGAGGTTACCACCCCCTGTGGAGCCTACATGATGGACGTAGATGAAATGTGCACTTGCCAAGAGATAGGTGTACTCAGGGGCAATTTGGGCATCACACCACTAATCTCCAATTCTGTCTGCCCACTCTCACCTTAGCATGGCCGCCTGGGCACCTGCTACTGCTCTACAGCTGGGAAGGGCCCCCCTGGGTCCCTGTGCAGCTGACCTACCTTCACAGGCAGTATGTCATCCCTTTAGTCTTTCTTTTGTAAGCCAACCACTTGTGACCAGTTGTGGGTCCCCCTGATCTCTGGGGTCCCATGCATTTTCTTGGTTTTTGTGGTGGTGAAATCAGCTCTTGAGCATATTTGAAATATACACCAACACAAGGCAGAAATGAATAGTGATAATTTGGGGACCATAGTGGAGATTTATGAACATTGTCTACGACTATCTGTCTTTGTTGTCCATAGCAACCAATCACAGTGCAGCTTTGATTTCATTTCCTGGTCTTGGAAAATAAAAGCTCCTCGGTGATTGGTCGCTATGGGCAACATAGACAACTTTCAAGAATCTGTCCACAATTCACACTTATCTGTCCTATCTCAGCCCACCATCGTGTTTTGGGGGTGGGAGTCCAACCGCTAACCTTTTGGGAACGGATGCACCCTGCCGTCTCCCTAACCCATGTTCAGTTTCAATGTGGAGAGTCTGGACCTGGGCGGACCGCTCTGACACCTACTGACTTGATCTTTCTCTTCTTGGGTTCAAGGCCCCACCAGTCGATGTCACACTTGATGTCATAAATTAGGGTATCTAAGCTTCACCACCTGGAAACACCCCCCAAATGCATAGAAAGCCCGCAAAACGACCACTTTGAGGGCAGGACTTACATAAGCCCCACCCCTTCCACAGATCAATTTGTGAGTATGTCCCTGCAAAATCGGAAGTGTTGGCAAGCATTTATTAACGTAGATGCCAACATAATTAGGGACATTTGTGCCATACCCATGGCACCACCCTTAAAAGCACAGGAAATGCCCACTAACAGCTCACTTTGGGGTAAATTTGCCCAAATCTTGTCTTCTTCTATTCCCTGCCTGTTTCCTGTTGGAAAAACCCTATGAAAATGGACATATACAATACATGATGCCCCTGAGGGGGTGGCCAAGACCATCACCATAAAAATCTCCAATCTGATTGGAGGAGAGCTGCTGACAGACAAGCCCCTCCTCCTACCCTTCAGCAGCACCCAGTTCAAGGAGCGTTTCATGCCTGCTGGTTTAATATTTAGAGGGCATCTGCCATCCGTCCATGTTCCTACTGAAAGGGTGCAATGGTTGTCACTACAGCTGCCAGACATATTGACCTCTTTCTCGGCTATCAATATGGCTGCTGTCTAATCTGGGTCGGCACCACCTCCATCATCATCTACCTTCTGACTACAGTTGTCAGGAAGAGTGTCATATATGTGTGAACGTTGATGTAGACGATGCTGTGGATCCACACAGGGTCTCCTTGACAACACTCCACCTGACAGAGATCAGAATGTCTCAGTAGTGCAGCCTATGGCTTTGGGCCTGTCTTTTTCAGTGGTCATATCTCAGCACTGAAATAACATATTTAAAAGCGTTTTTCAAAGTTTTTAAATGTAGAGGAGCCTAATCAAGGCAAACTTGTTACCGTACACTCATGATTTCCTATTCTGGGCTGTTGTCATGTTTTCTAGTCATTTTCTCCATCTTAATATTACACTATTTAAGTCTTCTTCTTGCGAGGATGAAGCCGGCAGCTGCGCCACCAGTAAAAGTCATGAAGTAGCATCAGACAGCCTCGGTGACAGATGGCGGTTATATTATACTAGGTTTGCGGCAGGCGATGGTGTGTGGAATTGGTGACAGATGGAAAGCAATCTTGTGTGGAATACATGACAGGATCGGGGAGGGGGAGGACTTAGAGGAAAGTGGAATCTGGATACAGGACATGACATTCACTTTCCAGACCACTAGAAATAATGCATGGCACACTTGAAGAGAACACCGCACGTGTTATAGACGGAAAACGTGTTTCGGTGGGAAAAAATGCTGCACACATCACTACTTTGTTACTTCATAATCTACCTTTATTAAGGCCAAAGCTGCATTTTTTACACCTTGAGATTAAAGTCCCTGCTTCCTTTTCTATATTTGTAGTGTAAAAGTTTGACACTTTTGCCACCACTAGGGGGAGCTCACTGCATTTTGAATTATACATCTAGTACAGCTGTAAAAAAAAACAAAAAAAACTGTACTCTGTGAGCTCCCTCTAGTGGTGGCAGCAAGTACATGCTATCAATAGGCAACTTTTTCTCTTTTTTTTTGACTGAACATGCTTGTTTTGAAGCCATTTTATTGCAGAAATTTTTATTTAATCTAGGTCCAATGGAGCTCCAAATCCTCTGCTTCACTTTACACAACCATTGAGTTAAAGGGGTTGTCCACTGCTCCCGATCAAACATGATGCATGTCAACGTCATGCATGTCTATCGGAGATCATCGACCCCTAAGATATGGACGTTAGATTGTGCACCCCTTCTGGACAGGAGCCGATGTGACTGGTGATAATCTGGGTACAACACTGCGGAATATGTTAGTGCTTTATAGCAAACAGGAAATAAATGCCTGTAGACGGCTCACTGCACATGACGTTATCTACTCAATTTACATCCAAAGCCGTGTTCTGCCTTGTGTACGTTCTGATGAGAGTTACACAGTTACAGCTTAGCTGCTAGGTCACATGTCTGACAGAGGGGTGGAGCTAAGCTGTTGTCTGTTTCCACAAAAAATTCAAAAACTTCTGTGTATATGAAGGGGAACCAACATGAAATCATTTGGTGCCATGTAAGCTTAAATAGGGTACTAGCTCTCCTTAAAGGGACCAGAAACAGTGGCATGCCAAAGTTTGGGCACCATGGTCATGGTTCTTCTAAGCAGCTTGAGGGGAGATCTAATAACTATGTATAACTGTATCAGGGGTCAGTACAGAGATCTCTCCCATCATCTATTTATCCCCAGGACTGTGACTGTGACGAGGGGACATCCTCTGCGCCTGGAGGAAGAAGGTTTTGTACACAAACATAGAAGAGGATTCTTTACTGTAAGAGCAGTGAGACTATGGAACTCTCTGCCTGAGGAGGTGGTGATGGTAAGTTCACTAAAAGAGTTCAGGAGGGGCCTGGATGTATTTCTGGAGGGTAATAGTATTACAGGTTATAGTTACTAGAGAGGGGTCGTTGATCCAGGGAGTAATTCTGATGCCTGATTGGAGTCGGGAAGAATTTTTTTCCCCTAAAGTGGTGAAAATTGGCTTCTACCTCACAGGGGTTTTTGCCTTCCTCTGGATCAACTTGCAGAATAACAGGCCGAACTGGATGGACAGATGTCTTTTTTCGGCCTTATAACCTATGTTACTTTGCCTAACACACTGAAAATGAAAATGGTTGAGGTCCACAAAGCAGGGGAAGGCTATAAGAAGATTTCAGAAACAGCTGCTCGTAGGATTGATAGAAAGCCAAATCAGAATCCTCGCTTGACTGCAAAAGACCTTCAGGAACATTTAGCAGACTCTGGCATTGTGGCACATTGCTCTACTGTTCAGCGATAAGGTTAAAATAAAACTCTTCGACCACAATGAGCAAAGGTATTTGGAGGAAAAAGGCCACAGAATTTCAATAGAACACCTCTCCAACCATTAAGCATGGGGGTGGATCAATCATGCTTTGGGGTTGTGTTGCAGCCAATGGCTAGGGGAACATTTCATGGGTAGATAGAAGAATGGATTCAATGAAATTCCAGCAAATTCTGGAAGCAAACTGGGAAAGTTTTATACTTTGTACTTCTAAAACAATTGTACAAAAGCTGAAGTTGAAAAGTGGATGGCTTCTACAAATGGATGATGATCCTAAACACACCTCAAATGCCACAATAGATGACCTCAAACGGCACAAGCTAAAGGTTTTACCATGGCCCTCACAGTCCTTGATCTGAACATAGTTGAAAATCTGTGGCTAGATTGCAAAAGAGCAGTGCATGCAAGACGGCTCAGGGATGATGTCTGCAAGCAAGAATGGATGAAAATCCCTCAAACAACAATTGAAAGACTCTTGGCTGGCTACAAACTGAGTTTCTAAGCTGTGATACTTGCCAAAGAGTGTGCTACTAGGTACTAACCATGCAGGGCGCCCAAAGTTTGCTTCTTTTTTTGTTTTTTGAAAATGTAAAAGATGAAAAAAAAATAGTTTATGCCTAAAATACAAATGTAATGTGTCATCTTTAATGAATGTATGGAGACTTACTGGAAATGCTCCACGGTATAAAGACTTATTGGTAATGATATATGGGAAAACAATATGCACAGAGGTATCTCCCAAGGAAAGAGAACCATCTCGCTAGTGCCGCCTTGTGGATGTTGCTCCCAATGAGTCACAAGGTGGCTCTAGCTAGTCTCCATACCATGCAGCACTTCCAGTAAGTCTCCATACAGGGCTGGTCTCTTTAAGAAGAGCCAGTACCCTGACTTAAAGGGGTTGTCCCACGAAAAATATTCTACTAGCACCACGATCTGAATACTTTTGGAATTGCATGTGATTAAAAATTTTGTATAGCTACTGAGTTATTCAGTAAAACGTATCTTTATAGCGCCACTTAATTTCTTATTTCTTTGACCTGCTCACTGAGAAGGCCGCACATGCTCAGTTTGATCTTTCAACTGCCTCCTGAGTTGAGATAGGGAGAGCTGAGACACGCCCCCTGAGCTGTGATAGGGAGAGCTGAGACAGGCCCCCTGAGCTATGATAAGGAGAGCTGAGACACGCCCCCTGAGCTGTGATAGGGAGCGCTGAGACACGCCCCCTGAGCTGCAGCAGAAAAGACACTCCCCTTGAGCTGTCAGCTTGATATAAATCTAGCAGAGCAATGAATGAGGAGATCTCTGGATCCATGTGAGGTACAGGGTTGGTTCTAGCTGTGTTAAAAAGAGATTGTCATGTACTGTATGATGTCTGAATTTAATTTTTTACATTATTCGTGGGATAACCCCTTTAACTGCATCCAAGGTATTGCACTCACCCGTCCAGAATGCTACTCTGTACTGACGAGGGGCAAGCACCCTGAAACAGCTGTCTACGGATGGTTATTTGGCTTTGCTATTTCCCTTGTAATATCCCAAGGCTTGTAAAAAAGTTGGATTTTGTCTTATAGGTCACTTCCACAAGGTGGCGCTAGCGAGATAGTTCTTTCTTTGGGAGATACCTCTTTGCACATGGTACCAAATGAGCAAAGTGTTTGCAAAGATTGGTTAAAACTACAAATAATTACTGAAATTACTAATTTTGAAGACGCACTAATCCAGCCTTCGCTGTTTTATAGTACTAACCTAATGCAATGATATGATGAGATGACACATTCAACTCTGCTACATCCATATATGTTTCTGCTTTATCTCTGTCCCTGTCAGAGGTGCACTGCGACGGATTGCTCAGATGGTGTTCATTTTCCTATGATGTGGTGTGCGCGGTATCACGTAGAAACATACGAGGGTAAAGACACAAACACTATGCATTATTAACGGTAATTACGGTAACTTTAGAGTAGAGCGCGGATGCGCCTTCCAGCTGCACTTCACTCAGTGTGCTCCACCCCTGCCCTGCAAAAGAGGAACAAAAGAGGGGATCAGCCAGGACGATTAAGCGTATTTGATCTCATAAATTATGTAATCCCGCATCAACCCATGGAAATCTCTTTACCAGATGGCGGTGATAGCCATTTATACCGGCGGTTTAATCTACTGCAATGTGGGTCAGTAACTACTCTTAATCCGTGGAGCTGGCATCGCCGGAATCATTACTCTGATGTTCCCGGCTGCATTCATTTCTATAACTGCATTTAAAATGAGTTACCAACCCCAAATTAAAATTTGCTACAATTTAACCAAATGTATTTATCATTTATTTATAATTATTTATTATGTTTTTATATGTTACATTATATCTGTACAGGGATCAGAGCTCTGATGACTCTCCTTTTCTTCACTCAGCCATGGAATTAAATACTAAAATTCTGCATACGTCCAGCCACCACTAGGGGGAGCTCACTACATATGGATTTATACAACTCAATGATAAACCCCAATGCAGAAAGCTACTAATGTGGTGCCTGTAGGTAACCAGAATTTAATTTTTTAAAGGGGCTGTCTAATGAAGACAACTCCCTTGCTTCCCGCTATTGTTATTAGGGGAAGCCATCTTGCCCACACATTCTAATGAATGGCCTTTATGGGGAAGTCTTTTCATGATGTCCATTTTTCCTAATACAGGCTATGACAACTTATTGAATTCCTCGAGGATGGGGCCAATTTTGATATTGACAACCAGAGGAACTTTTTCATTTTTCCTCTTTGCATAATGGTAGTCAGAACTTTGTTATGCAGCCAGGTGCGTAGCTATAGGAGGTGCAGAGGTAGCAGTTGCTACCGGGCCCAGGAGCCTGAGGGGGCACAAAAACCCTTGTTCCTCAGAAGAAGATACTGGTATTATAGAAGGTGCATGCTGGTCTAGTTACACCTCTGGCTGGAGGGGCAGCATGAAGGCTATGTACTTTCATGTCCTAGGCCACAAAGCACTGAGGGTAAGGGAGCCCAATCTGAACTCTAGCACCAGGGCCCATGACCCTTTAGCTATGCCCCTGTATGCAGCTGTATAGATACATCTACAGACTATGGCTCTCTGCCTCCGACTGAATCCATCAGGGAGCTTCTCCAGAGGCTGAATCTTTAGCCCTTATCTCTGAACTCCTGACCGCTCAAACTGATGGCCTAAATGAGTGTTTATGAGCTGCCAGGAGTCCAGAGATAAGAACTACAGATCGAGCCTTCAGAGCAGCTCCATGATGGATTCAGTGTAAGGCAGACAGCAGTAGTCTGTAGATGCACAGAAAATGAAAGCTCTAGTAAACTGCTGACATTTTTTAATAAAGACCAATTGAAAAAAATATATATTTTTTAGCCCAAATTAGTATAATGCAATGATAAAAAGACAAAAAAAATCAGCAGTTTTCTCAAAGACTGAAATACTAAAACTGGAATGACTGAAAAAAAAAAACATAGAAAAAAAATGTTATTGATGTTAATGTTGCAAAAAATGAGAATAAACAATGATCAATTTTATTAGTTTTTGAACTTTGTAAAAAAATGAATAATTCACTTCAATGGGTCCGCAATCCGGGAGATGCGGAGCGGAGCCACGGATCGGAACACCATGGAAGCACTACGGTGTGCTTCCGTGGTGTTTCTGGCCGTGCCTCCGCACCGCAAAAAAGTAGCGCAAGCACTACTACTTTTTTTGCGGTGCAGACCCTCGGATGTGGATCGGGGACCCCATTCAAATGAATAGGTCCGCAATCCGCATGCGGCGGCCCCAATGTCAGTGCCTGTGCGTTGTGGACCGCAAATTACGGTCCACAGCACGGGCACTGACTGCACACTCTCGTGTGCATGAGCCCTTAGGCAGAGTGGCTTGGTGGCACCGCTCTGGTGCTCTGGTGCACTTGCCCTGCCAGATGTCAACTGACAATACAACTCTTGTGTGAGTAGAATGTTGTCAGCAATGTCCCTATTCATTGACAACATGCAGATATCTTGAAAATGAGGTCTTTTATCAGGTCTGGTGTTCTCATATGCCAGTCTTGATTTCTCTGTGCTGGAGTTAGATGCGCCTAATTTATTAAGAGGCAAATGCCTCTTAAAGGGGTTATCCCATGATTAGTTTAAAAAAAATTATCCATCATATAGGACATGACAATATCTTTCTAACAAAGCTAGAACCAGCCCTGTACCTCAAATGGATCCAAAGATCTCCACATTCATTGCTCCAGTTGCTCAGCTAGATTTATTTCAAGCTGGCAGCTCAGGGGGGGTGCCCTTTCTCAGGGGGTGTGTCCTTTCTACTACAGCTGGTGGCAATAGAAGGATGGAACTAAGCATGTGCTTCCATCTCAATGAGCAGGACAGAGAAATTTTAAAAAGCGCTAACAGCAGGTGGCGCTATACAGATAGATTTCATTTAATAGCTCAGTAGCTAGAACACATTTTCAATTACATGCAATTACAAAAGTATTCAGTTCCAGATTCTGGTTTGAAATCTGTAGAATATTTTTGTGGGACAAGTCCTTTAATAAATTAGGCACATCACTGTCAGTTCATCCTCCAGAAACTTAAATCTATGCCAGCCAGCAGCTGACTTAGACAGGAACTATAACATATGCCAGTTTCTTCTCCAAAAAGTTGCATAAATTACAGAGAGTTTATAGATGCTACTGGAAAATAAGAATTTAAAGGGAATCTGTCCCCACGATTGTGCAGTAATACATGAGGAGTACTGCACATAAGGAGTCCAGATCAACATTTTTTATTTTCCTACTGTCCCCCGTTCCTCTGCTGTCAGCTCTCAAATACACAGTCTGGACTGCTATGCTAACACAATGGAGAGGTGCTCATGTGTAGTGGTCCAGAGCGGGCACAACCATTCCTTCACCCTGCTACTGTCTCTAATGGCTAACCAATAATGTCATCTGTGTATTTATTCCAGGTACTTTTACATTGTGCCTTAGTAGCATTGCTATGAAACTGTTATGTTCATGTAATGTGTCTGGTTCACCAGCAGGTGGCAGTGTATCTGGCAGAGATAGATCTTTTTATAGAATGGAACTTACCATTCCATTCTCCCCCCTTTTGGGCAGAAGTGGGCTAGTCATGCTTCCTACCAAGGGAACGGTTGCAGGAAGCCACAGTCTAGTCTAGTTTAGATTCAACAGTGGATCTGGAAAGACAAGATAAGAGATGGCACAGTGAGGGGAATGCTCCCCCCACCCCTCCTGCAGCAGAAGTCTCCCAAGGAAAGCAGCTCCTAGAACACCATGACTCCTTACATCCCAGTTTGCCTGCCAGTTTACCCAAAAACCTGATGGAGCCAAGAGAGAAAGACCAAATGTTGTTTGGATGCAGGTTTATTTAAGTAAAGCTGCTGAACTTCATAAAGTCTAGACTCGACTTATTCTCCACCAGCTATCACTCTCCTCAACCCTGGGGAGCAACGGTATCCAGGTAGGAGCACCGAGACACACACAAAACTAATAAGGCTGCAACACCACTTGGCATTCTTAAAAAGTTGGGACACGATCGGCCCTGGGGGGCGGCATGCCGCACATGCACAGCGGTTCTGGCAATGTATTTCTGCACAGTTTTAAACCTGGGGCAGTAGGAAAAGAAAAAATGGAGATACTGGAGATGCAGGTACTACCACATACCTCCCAACCAGTTTCTGGCAGCTGTCCCTGCGTCCAGATGCTGCTAGGAAGAAGGTAAGTATGTGGTGTTTATTTTTTCAACTTTCTGTGAGTGGCACAATGTGGGCATATTACTAGGGGCACAATGTGAGCATATTACTGGGGGCACAATGTGGGAATATTACTAGGGGCACAATGTGAGCATATTACTGGCGGCACACCTGGGCATATTACTGGGGGCACATAACAGGGCATATTACTGGGGGCACTTAACAAGGCATATTGCTAGGGGCACATAACTGGGTAATATTTACTATTTGGAGCAGTAAGGGGACTGGGTGGGATTAGGTGTATAGTTATGTTTTGGGCGGAGTTAGAGGCGTGGCCTAGTGCCGAAAAAATTTGCCCCTTTGTTCATTTACAAAGTTGAGAAGTATGTACTCATGTATTACTGCAGAAATCTTGGTGACAGATTTCCTTTAAGAATTCTGGAATTTGTAGAATTTTACATTTTTCTGCTTTTTTTTTTTTTTTTTTTACAAGAGATTGATGGACTTGATTTGTTTGTCTTAAGATGAGTAAACTAAACTGTAATGTGCACATCAATCATGTGTCCCGATTACAGTCATCCCATATAACTCTTATTAATACATCAGTAAATCCCTGAATCCTGGCATCCCTCCGGCCGTAATTGAAAGCTGACAAGTCTGGAGAGTTTTATTGGTTTCGTTTCATCAGTTCAGAATAAGTAAGAAGCAGTGAGGCAAAAAAAAAAAAAAAACAACTAATTTCTTACACCCACAGGGACCAGTGGGATTCTCAAAATGGATGTTAACCCTTTCAGCATAATTTTATTTGTTCAGTTTGTTCAATCTAAATAGGTCCCCAGTTCTGCCTCATGGAGCTCCACAACACCTACATAGACTTAAGCATTAAATGGCAAAATTCTGGCTACCTGCATCTGCCACTAGAGGGAGCTCGGAGCTTAACGCATACAGTTCAGGCATTTAAATCAATAATGAAACAGTATGCAGTAAGCTCCCTCTAGTGCTGGCTGCAACAAGCAGAATTGTATTGTTTAACCCCCTTAGTGACCACCCATACGCCTTTTTACGGTAGTTACTAAGGGGTCTTAGGTGGTAAAAAAAAGCGGTGGCCCGGTCTAAGCGCTGCACAGGTCCCTCGTGCAGTGGGGAATGGGGACTCGACTCTCATGAGAGCCGCACATCTGCTCTAACAGCCCGGACCGCCAGGAGTGCCAATCCAGGCTGTTTAACGCTTTACATGCTGCGCGCAATAGACCCCACCGCATGTAAAACTCTGACAGAAGGAGCGGACTCCCTCTGTCTCCCATCAGCACCTTGCAAATGCAATCTTGGGGTGCCGATGTGTGTGAATGCTGGCTGGGGTCTGTTGTAGGCCCCAAAACAGCCTTGAGTAGTTTCCAGCAGCCTCTCTGGCGCAGCCTGCTGGTCAATGTCATTATAGCACTGACATTAAAATGCAATGCACTATAGGGATAGTGCATTGTATTTTAAAATCAATCAGAATGTTGTCTGCTATAGTCCCCTTGTCATATTTTTAAGTGGTAAAAAAAACACATTTATTAAATAAAAAAATTCCAGTAAGAATAAAAATGTTTCTTTTTTTCCTATTGAAAATACGCTTTCAATGAAAAAAATTTCAAGTAAAAAAAAATCTCCCCCATATGTTTGGTATTGCCGCATCCATAACGACCCAGACTACTGTACATAAATATCATGTAAATTATCCCCTACGGTGAACGTTGTAAAAAAAATGGAAACAAAATGACAGAATTGCTAATTTATACTTAGTTGCCACTGAAAAATACTCAATGACAAAGACTCAAAAAGCATAATTTACTCCAAAATGATACCAATGAAAACTAACCAGTTGGTCCACAAAAATCAAGCCCTCACACAACTCCATAGAAAGAAAAATAAAAAAGTTATGGGTCTTGGGAAGTGGCGATGCAAAAAGATTTTATTTCTTTTAAAAAAAGGGATTTTATTGAACATAAGTAGTAAAATGTAAGTAAAAAACTATATGTATTTGATATCGCTGTAATCGTACTGACCCTGAGAATAAAGATATTATATTATTTATACCGAAAAATGAACGCTGTAAAATTTATAACGTAAAAACTCAGATGTAGTATTGCTGTTTTTCGCAAAATGTCGCCATTAAAAACTACAACTACAACAAAAAACAAGCCCTCATACAGCTATATAGACAGAAAGATAAAAAAGTTATAGCTCTTGGAACTCGAGAATGAAATGACGATAAAAAAAAATCATACTTACCTCATCCATTTGAGCGGCCATCTTGCTTTAAGAAGATATCACACAAAATCTCATGCATGGTGACGTATAATGTCACCACGCCGGCTGATGCGATGACGTCATGACGCGCTGTTTGATATTTCGCACTGGATCTTCAAGCAAGATGGCCACGGAGGCCTCTTCGCGGTCAAATGGATGAGGTAAGTACAATTTTATTTATTTATTTTTAATTCCAAACACTAAAATGATTAAATACGGATCTCAGATGCCGCGATCAGCGATGAACACGGCATCTGAGGGGTTCAATGATGGGTGGCGGCACAATCACCATTCCCTGTCATTGCACACGCTATTTACAAAGAAATGTGCTTTGTGAATGTCGCTCATCTCTATATACTATCAGTGAGTGCTGTGTGCAAAATCTCCAGTGTATCCTATGAGATACAGATTCACACTACTCTCTCCTGCCTCCTGCTTGTAAAAGCAGACAGAGAGAAACCTATTAAAAGCAGGAGGCAGGAGAGATAGGCTGAAGTTGCATCACATAGGAGTACACTGAAACTGCAGTGTGAATTAGGGGGCAGCAGTTCTATGTCGCTGCCATTATTTTGGGCTCAGAGCAGGCCCCCAGAACAGGTACAGAAGGGGCACACAAGAGCCTCCATATTGTTCTTTAATCAAACTTTGCTGCACACTAAAGGCATTATTTGGTGGAGTTCTTTACCTTCATGTCTATGTAGAGGATATTGAGCTCTGTATCAGGAAAAACGCAGCTCCGCCCCTATGTTAGCAAATTAGCCCAGGGTTTTGAGGCCCATAAAAACAGTATGTGGACAGGTATGTGACAATGGAACTATAGCTGTGGCATCTGTAAGATGCCCAAGGCCAGTTATGATAGTCAGTGCTCGTCAGGTGCTCAGGGGTGCTGTTTGAGCAGCAGATCCTGCCAGTGGATCTCCTCTAATCAGTGGTGACAAGCTGACCAGGTTCTCCACCTCATGTGCCACCCACAGGCCTTATTCACAGGAACAGCAGACGTCACAGAAAAACTGCCAGAAGCTGTGGTTCAGCATGAAGGACTGTACTATCTGTGATCTATATCTGCTGTCGCAACTGGTCATGGGCATCTTATTCAGTGCCCATGTCTTACAGCAGTGGCACACAGAAACACATCAGACATGGTCTCCAGGATAAGCTGTTATGATGTAAAGTCTCAGGTAGTTGAAATCTTCATTTTGTTTGTTTGTGCTTTCACTAGCCGCCCATCACACTAAGAATCCAATACATAATTCTCACTCTAACAAATTCCTATCCAAATCCTACATTTCTTCTCTAATTCACTGAAACCTCCTGTGCACCAATGACAGCCTCCACTTTACCAATAGCAACCTCCTCCCCACCAATGGAAATCTCCTCTCTACCAATGACAACCTCCTCTCCTCCAATAGCAACCTCCTCTATACCAATGACAATCTTCTCTTTTCCAATGACAGCTTCTCCACCAGTGACAGACTCTCCACCAATTACAGCCTCCACGAAAAACAACCTCTTCTCTTCCAATGACAGCCTTCTCTCCTCCAATAACAGCCTCTTCTCCACTGATGACAGCCTCCTCTCCACCGATGACAACTTCCTGTCTACCAAGTACAAGCTCCTGTCCACCAACAACATCCTCCTCTCCACCACTTAAATACTCCTCTCTACCAATGGCAACCTCCGCTCTACCAATGATAGCCTCTTATCCACCAATGGCAACCTCCACTCTACCAACGACAACCTCCTGTCTACCAATGACAACCTCTTATCCACCAATGACACCCTTCACTCCACCCATGACAGCTTCCTCTCTTCCACTTCAATCACCTCCTCTATTTTGGGAATCCTTCCATTAATCCATCTGATATTCTCCAGTCTTTAAACGCTCAGTAAAAACGTACCTCTTCCCAAAAGCCCATGCTCTGACCTAAAGTGTTCCCCAACCGGCATCCAACATCGCCCCTACCTACATGTCTACAGTTCCTTACGTCCTTCCCTGACCTCTGCTATCTGTTCCATATAGACTGTAAGTGATGGTAGGATGTCTACAGTATCTCACGAATATTGTACACACTGGGGCTCGTTTCCTAAAGACGTGTCCTTTGTATAACGCCCTGAGTATTGTCTGCAGGGATAAGACGCGGTAAGTTTATCACAGCCTCTTAATTAATTTGTTGAGGCACCAGAGACTGAAATGTACTCCATCTTGGAGCCGGCGTACATTTAATTTATAATTAATACCAGTTATAATCAATGCTGTGGTCACTCTACCCATTCTGATAAGTGTAACACCTCGGAGTGGTGTTACTATTCTTTCACTCCGCTACTGTCTTTTATTGCTTACACCAATGTTATCTGTCTATTTATTTCCAGGTCCTTCACCATTGTGCATTAATATTATTGTTATGCAACTGTTATGTACATGTACTGTGTCTGGTTCACCAGCAGGTGGCAGTGTGCATGGCAAAAATATATTTAGTCAGAATGAAATTTAACATTCCATTCTCGCCCCCTTTGGGCAGATGTGGGCCAGCCCTACCAGAAGGGAGGGGTGGCAGTTCTAGTTTATTCCAGTTTAGACTCCATATTAGAGCTGAGAAGACATGAAAGATATAGCAGCCAGAGGAAATTATTCTTCGGCTGGAACAGAAGCCACCAAAGGGAAGTAGCCTGTAGAGCACCCCGACTCCTTGGTAATTTACTTACTGAGTGTCAGGAAGGGGACAACAGCCAAAGGCATCCCAATCCAAGGGTACCAGAAACAACCAAAAGTCCAGTAACCAGACCCAAGCAGAGTTTAGCACAGCAGAGAGAAAGAAAGCAGAGTTATTAAGCAAGTCTGCCCAGCAGAGAAAGAGAGAAAGCAGAGTTATCAAGTTTGCCTGCCAGTTTATGCCAAAGCCTGCTGAAACCAAGAGAAAGCCTAAATGTAAGAAAACTGGTCAGAGCAGCGAGAAACATAAAAATGTGCGACATTTTTGCACAAATGGGGCTTTCGCAACAATTTTGGACTTTTTTATGCTGATGGTGCAAGTTTTGTAGATGACCCCTACTGTCTCTAGAGCATTGTCTATTACAGGGTTACTCAACATTGTGCATTGTACATCGCTACAAAAAGAATGGCACTATATATATGGTAATGTAAGGATCGACTCTCATCCCCTAAATGGACTGGGTCCCCGTCTTATTACACTGGATGATTTTCTTGTTTGTGCTCCAGATTCTCAATTCTGTCCGCTCTGCCGACTCCGTCAATCAGTTTTACCACTAATGGCATTCATCTGAGACAATCAACTTCCCAACGCCATATGTTCTCCGCAGAAAAACACTCCGCCGAGAGCCTCATTACTCCGGCTCCGGCTCCTGGGATTGGCAGAACAGCCAAATATACGGGGCAGTATATGTGGTCATATGTGTGACTGTGTACAGAACTATACGTGTACAGATGTAGCAGAGAGGAATATGTATAAAATGATGATGTGGCAGAAAAGGAAATGATCTTTCTTTCTTTCTTTCATCTCTTTCTTTCTTCTGTCTTTCTCTTTCTTTCTTTTTCTCTTTCCTATTTTTTTCTATCTTTTTTCTTTCCTTCTTTATTTCTTTCTTTTTCTCTTCTTTCTTCTATATCTTTCTTTCCTCTTTCTTTCTTTCTTTCTTTCTTTCTTTCTTTCTTTTCTTTCCTTCTTTCTTCTATCTTTCTTTTTCCCTTTCCTTCTTTCTTTTCTTTCCTTCTTTCTTTTCTTTCCTTCTTTCTTCTATCTTTCTTTTTCCCTTTCCTTCTTTCTTTTCTTTCCTTCTTTCTTCTATCTTTTTCTTTCTTTCTTTCTTTCTCTTTCTTTCTTTCTTTCTTTCGTTTACCTATCTATTTCATATCTATATTCTTTCTTTCTCAGAACATAAGTGATATTTTTAATATAATAAAGCTCAGCAGGACATATAGACGGGGGTGTGGACACTTCTGCTCACCCTGCATACACTATATATAGAGCAGTTAATCAGCGGCTGTGATAAGCGTCTGTGGATGGAGCCGCTATTGATGAGACGTGGTCACCTTTGATGAATGGAGGATGAGATCCTGTGTGTTTGGTAGATAAGACACTGCCACTAGTTTGTGATGCTATTTTTCATGCCCTTATTAATCCTTCCTGTCGGCAGCAGCTCGCTCCACCTGTGACTCTCTCATTTTCGTTCTGCTGACTGCAGGCCCTCGTGTTAATTAAAATGGACCCACAATTTCCAGCTTTCTATTAAGACGTGTCTTACAAGTGGTGAGTGGATCAATAAGTAGGGCGCGGGTAATCCCAAATACTTCCTTCAGTGAATGCATGCAGAATCGAAAAATGCTCAAGAGCCTACAACATGGGCCAGGCCCACGGCGGAGGAGAATCAGTTAACCCTTTTGAAGCCAGGGATTTTGAGACAATATGTGCTTACAACCATTTTTTTTGGGTTGTGCCACCCAGCACTTAACACTCATGAGCGTCTTCCTGCAATTTTGCATCAAAGTGTAACATTATGAAACCCAGCCCTTGGACCATGTCTATTTGGAGTTGTCTTCTGCTCAACCTTTGGGTCTCCATTATTGTGCCTCTCACTGGAGGATCCTCCAGGAACCCCACTCAGATACTGGTCTGGGGACTGTTGAATGAGATTGGGGTGTGACTTGTGAGCACCAACTGGATGCCTCCCAACCATCCCGGATCTAGGGGGGCAACCACGGATTATGGCCACTGTCCATGGAATGTGCATGGCCTGATTTCGGGACGCAGGCAGGTCTGATAAAGTGACATCATCATGCATATTGCACTGAATCGGGGAGAACAAAAGTCAGAGGAGTCTCAGCTAGGGCTGTCAATCATGTTCTCCTTCCATCATGGGAACAGGGCTAAGTATTACCGGTACTAGTACTTTTTAAAATACTACTACAGGGGCATTACTATTGTAATAAGGAGGCATTAGTAATGTGTAGGGAAGTAATGAGCATCAGTACCTTAAAGGATAGGTCATCAATATGATACCAACCTCCGCTGATCAGCTGTATCAGGAGACGGCACATGCAGTGCACATGTGCCGTCTCCCCTCTTTCTTCCCGTCCGGTGCTGTAGTCTATGGCAAAGACCATAGATAGCAGCAGCAGACAGGAAGAGTCCTCATACAGCTGATCGGCGGGGGTGTCGGGTGTCAGACCCCCACCATCTGATATTGATTACCTATCCTGAGGAAAGGTCATCAATAGTAAAAGCCCGGACAACCCCTTTAAGAGGGTGTACTTAATTTGTGGGGAGGCACTAAGGGGACATTACTACTGTGAAGGGCAACTAAGGGGGCATCCTTACCTTGTGAGGGCACTAAGGGAACATTACTACTGTGAAGGGCAACTAAGGGGGCATCCTTACCTTGTGAGGGCACTAAGGGGACATTACTACTGTGAAGGGCAACTAAGTGGACATTCTTACTGTGAAGGACAACTAAGGAGGCATCCTTACCTTGTGAGGGCACTAAGGGGACATTACTACTGTGAAGGGCAACTAAGAGGGCATCCTTACCTTGTGAGGGCACTAAGGGGACATTACTACTGTGAAGGGCAACTAAGTGGACATTCTTACTGTGAAGGGCAACTAAGGAGGCATTCTTACCTTGTGAGGGCACTAAGGGGACATTCTTACTGTGTGGGGCACTTAGGGGGCATCACAACTGTATGGGGGTACCAAGGGGTAATCAATATTGAGTGTGGGGCACTAAAGATGCTTAATTCCTGAAATGGAGCACTAAGTGGAAGTCACAATTTTGTGGGGGTATCCTTAATTTGTAGGGTGGCACTAAGGGGACATTACTACTGTGTGTGGGTCACTGAGGGGCATGCTTACCTTGTGGGTGGCACTAAGGGGGCGTAACTAATAGGGCATTTAACTGTACGGGGGAACTAAGAGGGATGTTATTACTCAGGAGGCACAAAGGAGGGATCATCACTGTGTAGTGTAACTTTTGTATTTGCCACGAAAAGCGGGAACTGTCTGGGGGCACCATTTATGAACGGGAGGACAAATGAGACTAAGTGGGATTGGCCAGGTATGGAGAGGGACCTGGTGGGGTTAGAGGGGAGCTTTAATGTAAAAAGTGGGGCGAACAGTTGAATCTTTTTTTTTTTTGCTTCGGGGGGGGGGGGGGGGGGTATGCATTTGGGCCTGGCTTGTTTTTGCTATGAGGATCCTTCTTTCCTAACCATTTGGCCATCTTTATCTCCCTTGTTGTTTCCCCGATGATATCATCAGCTTTAATGAGTTCTCTCCCCCCCCTCAGCTCCCATTCCGTCAGCCTTTCAGGACACATTACCGATATAAAATAAATTGTTGGTAATGGGCAGGCGACGGAGGTTATTATTTGTCAGAGTATCGCCTTGATGATATTAAAGCCTAATTGTTTTCCATGATCAATTATTCAGAGTTTGCATCGCAGAGAGCGGAGGGTGAGAATAGGAAGATTGATTCCCAGCACTAAGAAACTTATGGGGGAGGAGGGTTTACAAAAAATATCGCCGAGGAATATTTAAAACCTTGTGGAGATGTCTACAGCCACTTTAAATTGTGCACATTTGTATAAATGAGCAGCACTGCCAGTCCTTGATGCAAAATGTAGCTTTGCAACCATAGGGGTCGCTGTTGCGACAAAATTCAGAGCCATTGGGCATGTTGCACACTTGAGCCTGGGACGTAGCTACAGGCTGTGGTGGACAGTTAACTTCTCTTAGTGACAGAGGGGCCTAACTACCACTAGGCATGGCCAACCTGAGGCTCTCCAGCTGTTGCAAAACTACAACTCCCAGCATGCCCAGACTACCTGCCTACAGCTATCAGCCTACAGCAGGGCATGGTAGGAGCTGTAGTTTTACAACAGCTGGAGAGCTGCAGGTTGGCCACCCCTGCACTAGGCCACAATAGAAAGCACTACGCTATGGTACAGATGGGAGGTAGGTGGGGGGCCCTTTGTAATGGGGCTAAGTACACTTTTGCTGAAGCAGTGATACCTACCTGTACCAGTCAGTTCTGTACCCATACATATACTAAGGCTACGTTCACACTTGCGATTTGCCTGATCTGTCATGGATCAAAAACGCTTCCGTTCTAATAATACAACTTTCTGCATGCGTTATGAACGGATCCGGTTGTATAATCTTTAACATAGTCAAGACGGATCCATCATGAACTCCATTGAAAGTCAATGGGGGACGGATCCTTTTCTATTGTGTCAGATTGTGTCAGAGAAAACGGATCCGCCCCATTGACTTGCATTGTGGGTCATGACGGGTTTTGCTTCGCATCCCATGATGGAAAGAAAACCGCAGCATGCTGCTCTCTGGTATGAGAACGGAACCAAACAGAACAGAATTCATTCTGGAGCACTCCATTTAGTTCAGTTATGCTTTGTCCCCATTGACAATGAATGGGGACAAAATTGAAGCATTTTTCTCCAGTATTGAGACCCTATGACGGAACTCAATACCAGAAAATTTAAACGCAAGTGTGAAAGTAGCCTAAGACCAGAAGATCAGGAATAGAAGCAGAACATTTGATGCTGCGTGCTGCGCCATCACCTGATTCCAACCACTTTTCTATACATTTGTCTTCTGCTGTGTGTCCTCTCCTCCCAACATCTGCTCGTGATAATTGAAAAGTCAATGTTTGGAATAGATAATGATTCCAGCGCAGCCGCCTGACAATACAGAAGCAGCCTAATAAATCTAATTCTGAAAGGCTGGAACCAAAGGAACACAAACTAAAGAAAACTAGAGACAGATGAAAAGAAAGTCAAGATCCATGAAGTGC
>ONZH01023975.1:0-43871 GCA_900303285.1 Rhinella marina | reverse complement strand
TACAGGGCGCACCTTCCCTTGTCTCCCCCGTGACACATGCCCCCCGGAAGTTTACTAAATCCTGACATAGCACATGAGTACCCTGTACCCATGTGCTATGTCAGAATTAGCTGAGCGGAGCGGGCTCCTGCTTCTGCCTGTTTCACTAAGCTAAGAGTCTCCTGTCTGTACTCCCTTCACTGGGGCCCAATTGATAAAATGTGTACTCCATACTCCATATACCGCTGAGAAGTCAGCTATGTACTGAAAAGTAGATTTTAAAGAGAACCTATCACCTCAAAAATGAGTCTTCACCGACCAGCAGTACCTCATAGTATCCCCCAGTCTGATAATAATCATCTGCTTTATGCTGTAGTCCGATGCTTCATAAGCTAAAAAAACTCAGTTTTATTCTCCTTTAGTGCTATGTTACCAGTCCGCTTGAAGTCAAGTAAACCATGCCCCCTCTTGCCTGAGAGTGACAGATTGTACTTTAGCTGCGATCGGTAAAGCCTTGCGCATGCGCGGTGCGCTCTGTACTCATGCGCAATCCATTCTCCTGCTGCCGCTATTAATTATCTAGGTTTCAACAGAGGCAGCAGGAGATGGGATCGCGCACGAGTACAGAGAGCACTGCGCATGCGCAAGGCTTTTTACCGATGGCAGCCAAGTTGCCATCAGTATAGTTCTGACATAGCACATGGGTACAGGGTACTCATGTGCTATGTCAGGATTTAGTAAACCTCCGGGGGGCATGGCAGAAGAAGCAATATGCGCACCTGCCCATAGTCCCTACGCCCCATTGTACTCCATACAATGCTGACAAGTTGGCAGTGTACTGAAAAGTAGATTTTAACCGCACAGCAAAACGTGTGCTTTAGAGAGGGAAAAGTGGATTAAAAACACAAAAACCATTAATAAAGTATATTACAGAAACTGTTATTAGGGCATTAGGGACATGTTAACAAAAATGTATTAAAATGTTTACTTTAATTGTCTTCCGTGTTATATCTTTTATCCACTATACTTAGTATGCTTTGCTGCTATCTTGTGGCCATTGTTATATTTGATTTATGCCTATAATTTCATATGCTCTTCATCTTCTATGAGCTCATATACTGTTTTCTTTAGTCCTTTCCTATTTGCCAGATGTGAGTCACAAAGCTGAAGATAGCATTTTCCTTAGACCTCTATCATCATGTCTCAAGGTACATTCACTAAATTACCTATAGGCATATCAATGGCATCTTACTCACTGGAATTCTACATGCAACTGGTGTTACTAGGGGAATGAGTATAGCGAGTTCACTATCTACCATTTCTAGTACAAGAAATTACCACTCACACCCAGTAGAGACTTCTCTCACATACATCAGTGGCAAAAGTAAGACAAACCATTAACTAATTATCTTAGCTAATTATACACTATATTTGAAGACTGTTCTACTAGACTGTATATTAACGACATGCCTAACACAATATACTTATTAGGGATGAGCGAATCAACTTCTGTTGAAACATCCTAAGTCGATTTGCATACAAATTTTTAGAATACTGCAATGAGCGAGCGTATTGGCTCCTATGAGCCAAAGTTATTACTTTGCGAAGTCTCGCAAGAGTTTGGATAATAACTTCAGAAATTAATTTCTACTGTAAAAAACTTTTTACCAAACTTAGGTTCGGTTCCAAGGTACCACTTGGTACCAGTGGGACAGTGCCATAGCCACCGGGAGCCTGTTTTTTTAACACACAGTAGACAGCTGGGGCTAATGTCTGTTATCAGCAATGCGGTGAATGTGACCATGGTATCTGAGAGCTAAAAAAACAAGAAGCGCACACCTTCCCCTCACTGAGATCAGAATGCCTTCCCCTCACTGAGATCGGCTGATGGGTCTGAGCCTGCTGGAGTCTATGATGCCTATCACACGCATATTCCAATGCAGACCTTTGCGAGGCAGCACCAGATTGGAATATTCAGAATTTTCTATTCAGTAAAGTGCAGTATTAAATACCATTACTGAATAGAAATATATTGATGTTCTCTTGGAAGCCTAAAAAAGTAAAAAAAAAAAAAAATACAAATCACCTGCCTTTCCTCAAAATTAAAATGCCAGTACTATTAAAATCTAAAGATATCTCTCCCATACAGCAAATTGAGTAAAAGGAGAAAAAAATCCAAATGGCCGATTTAACGTTTTTATTTTTCTATCTCTTCACCTCCCCCAAAAATTTGAATACAAAAATGATCAAAAAGTCATACACATGCCAAAATTGTATAAATAAAAAGTACTGATCACTCTGCAAAAAAAGCCCTCACACAGCTCCATAGAGCTCCGTAAAAAAGTTATAGAGGTTAGAATATAGCAATGCAAATAAGAAAATAATTTTTTCAAATTATTATTTTTTTTTAAGCATTAAAACGCAAGAAAAACCATATCAATGTAGTATTGCCATAGTTGTACTACCCTGGAGAATGAAGGTAACAGGTCAGTTTTACCACATAGGGAAGGCCTTACAAACAAAACTTATCAAACTGTGGCAGATTTGCATTGTTTTTTAAGTATAAAATTAAATTTTCATATCCGGATTTTAAAGAGCTAGAAAAAAAAATATTTGTACTTTACAGTTTACCATCTTGTTATTGGTGTTACGTTTTATACTTAACCACTTTCTGAACAGACCTCCCTCCTGACAGAGCCTAATTTTGCAAATCTGACGTGTGTCACTTTATGTGGTAATACATTTGGAATGCTTTTACTTATCCAATGTGGAACCAAATCACCGTCGTGTAAACGAGCCCTTACTTATCCAAACTATTCTGAGACAGTTTTTTTTATGATATTGTACTTCATGTGATTACTGTTATTTTGCAGTTTACAGAAACACCCCTTATGTGCTATATAAACTAGTTCTATGTGCCCAAACTGCTGTATGGGCACATGGAAGGGTTCAGAAAGGAAGGGGCACCGTATGTTTTTTAGAGGGCAGATTTTGCTAGAATGGTTTTCGTGTGCCATGTTGCATTTGAAGCGACCCTAAGGTAGACCTAAAGTAACTCCATTTGGAAACTACAACCCTCAAGGAAGTTATTGAGGGGTATAATGATTGCTTCTATGCCAGAAGCATTTTATACAATTAAGAAACACTTGGCTATTAAAATGAAAAATTACATTGTGTGTGTTTCAATAAATGCCCCAGATTTTAACTTTCAACAAGATAAAGTGTACCCCACATTTTTTACTCATTTTTCCTGAATATAGCAACATCCTATATGTGGTTATAAACTATAGGCATCTAAATTTTCTTGCATGGAATTTGCTAAAAAACATTTTTTTTTAAATTTTGTTGACTGAGCTGTGCGGTGACTTATTTCTGAGGGACAAGCTATAGTTTTTATTGGCACCATTTTGGAGTTTGTTTGGCTATTTTTGTCTTCAGCCTTTTAAGGTTTTTTTCTCACTTTTTCCACCTTACTGTTTAGAGCTTGTACATTTCATGCTCTGATGCTCTCCTTTGCCCTATTCTGAATCACGCAGAGCGAAGGCATTTTTTTTAGATCTAGTGAAGTACCGGGCTCTCCATAGGGACTGGTAGGTGGAGGCTTCCGCTCAGCAGGGACCTCGGTGACGTCATAGGCACTAATGAGCAGACTTTAGTGCTGTCCTAACCTATAAAACAGCTAGGGCAGTGCTAAAGCCTGTCTATCAGAGCCAGTGACGTCACCAGAACATTGCTATGTGGAAGGGTGAACATGGGGATATGTCCTGTTTCAGCTCTGTTGACTGAGCTCTGCTGGGTCTTATTTTTTATGGGACAAGCTGTAGTTTCTATTGGCACCATTTTGTGGTACATTTGGCTATGTTTTCATTTTTAATTCTTATGTTCTTGGAGGTGAGGAGAGAAAAAATTGCAATTCTATCAGTGGTTGTTATCATTATTATGGGGTTCACATGTGGTATATATGATATAAACATTTTTTAAAATGTTATCTTTTTAATCGCCAAATACTAACACCCATATATTTTTATTTTCTGCAAATGTTAGTGTCTGTGGGTTTGCCTTTTGCAGGGCAGACTATAGTTTTTATGGGTACCATTTTGGGGTACATAAGACTTTTTGATCATATGATATTATGTGTTTTTTTAGGCGGTTTTGTTATAGTTCACCTGATGATATAGATCATGTGATATTTATATGCAGCAGGTTGTTTCATATGGGCCGATACCCTACATGTCTGTTTTTATCTGTTTTCAGTTTTACACAATATGAGCATTTTAAAAAAAATAATTTTCTTTATGGTGTTTGTCATGTGTGGGGGCTGGTTTTTTTGCGGGATAAGGTGACACTTTCATTGGTATCATTTTGTGATACATAGTACTTTTTAATCACTTGCGATAATGCTTTTTTGAGGCAAAATGAGAAAAAAAAGTGCTATTTTGGCACCATTTTAATTTTTTTACAGTGTTCTCCTCACAAGATTACATAATATCTTTTTAGAGCTCATTGTTACAGACAAAGAGATAACACCAATGACAAATAGCTTTCTTCCTAGCCAAGAAATAAGCTTACTTATGACCATTACCTATATTGGGACGTATAAGACAAAGACATATCTGTACATATCTTCTCTGGGTTCCCGTCATATGTCTCAGGAGTTATCTTGAAGATTTCCCCACAAATCATATGGTTGGATCAAAAGCTTCAATGTTCACACTTTTGACCTTTCATCTACACAACCTCAACTTCAAAGACTGACAAGGTCAATGTCCAAATGCACATCTACATTATGTTAACGGGAGGAGTCATTAGGTGAGAAAAATACCTGTTAATATAATACAATTACATCTCATGTCTATAAGACAGAAACCTATGCTGACAATGAAGAACATATAGAACCTATATTTGTGAATATTCAGAGGTCATTTTCAATAATTATGGATAGACAGTATATGAATGGATTACTTAATATGATTTAAAAAAAGTATTGTATAGGGTTTTCTTTGAAAAGAAGCGGGTCAAAGATATAACAAAAATCCATAATCGGTCTTGGAAAAATCTGGTCTACTGTTGATCAGTGGTGGTGTTTTCAAACAGGTAGTCTATCTCCTAATCTCCTCTCTGATTCCTTTAACTGGACACACAAATGAGATTAAAGATGGCAGAAATGGCAGATTTCTGCCATTCTGGGCAACAATTGTGAAAAAAAAAATAGTGTGAATGATTTCTGTATGATGGAATTATGATCATCCAGGTTGGAAATTTTGGCTGTTGTAGGACCAGGGAGTCATATTTTTATAAAACAGATTCACTGGTTAGCTAGTTTTGTCTGGCAAGTTGCTGGTGGGATCATGTGCATAAACAATTCCACAACCGACTGATCACCACAATGTTGCCGATCATTCTCTCAAGTGTATGGCTGGCTTCACTTAGGAATTCAGTCCTTTATGTGTTTATGGGAATTAAAAAATATATTTTTTCAAATAAACTCCATCACTATAGCTTGGTAATATAGATAGAGAGTAAAAAAGCAATCAATGGGCAACACCCAATGAAGAATAAAAGGAGAGGTAGTCATAGACACCTTCCTATATTAAGCCTTCCTTGGAGCTTAAAGCTCTGTTATAGGTATCTCTTCTTTATATCTACTCCAGGGGCTCTATCCTTAGAATTTCCATTGTGCAGGATGCATGTCCTGAGTTAAACAACTTAGAAATACAGTATGATTTAAAGTTCACCCCTCTATTAGGTACTAGTCCTGGTAACTATAGAACAATAAAGTCCTGTATGTAATAAATATCTAATTAGTTCAATACATAAAAACTAATAATTAATGGGAAAGAAGCAATGGTGAAATGTGTTACGAGGTTATTTTTAGGTATTTTTTAGTGTTTTTCCTTTTAATTATTATCTTTTAATCTAGGCATCAATTTAAAATTATTAAAATCATAATTTTTGAGGACTTTAGGACTTTTTGGAATTATTTGAACACAAATTGCAGTGGTCAGTGGTCAGTAGGTGCAATTACAAGTATGGTGTCCCATTTAACTTATTTGGGATAGCTCCGTCCTATTCACTTGACAAGGCAAAGCAATCTCATTGAAGTGAATGAGGACCCATACTCATTATATCTGCTGACCACTGCAATTAAGGCTATGAACATGTAAAAAAAAGCAGAGAAGGTAGTACTTATATAAGTGCTGCTTTCTCTTCAAACAGCTAATTGGCGGGGGTGTTAGACTTCTGCCGATCTGGTATTAATGACCTATCCTGAGGATAGATCATTAATAGTAAAACAGTGGACAACCCCTTTAAACTAGATTTATGAACCATGACTATGACAAATCTTGCTCTAGTGAAGGGGGATATAGAAAGTGGAGTAAAATCTCAATAAAGAAATTCTAGTATTAAGTAAGCATCTCTTGGAATTTTGATAAATTTGGGCCAAATTTGAAGACTCCTACAAAATGGACTTTAAAAACTCCCCCATGATAATTCTCCCCCTTAGTGCTCAGTACTTTTAGGGAACTGATTATTTCACTTCCTTGTTACAATATAGGATCAGGTTGCCAGTGGCATTGAATGCAGAAGAAATTGTTGATATAAAACCCAGAATACAAACTGAAGGGATTCTAGCCTTCAGTCAAGATTTTACCATGTAGATTACTCAGATCTATCACTAAGATTTACAATATAGATTGGGATAGAGTCAGCAGAGTCATCTCATTATCATTAGAGGGTAGCGTAATAATGACAGAACATAGCTCTATCGTACTGTTAGATACAGGATACCAACTCTACCACACAGATTGAGCCTTACATGTAGCCTATCTGCCCCCTGGGGAGGGACTGTACTTCATCTTGTCTGGGAGACTGTTTTGGTCTCTGGATATGTTGATCCATTAATTCTCATTAATTATAGCTTCCATAAAACATAGGCACCTCTGGTCCAGTGGTCAAGTTGTTAGAGTGCATAACTTCTAAGGGTCTTAATAAAACTTAAAGGAGTGCTCCAAAATCAGACACTTATGGGTTATCAGCAATATATGCCATAAATATCTGATAGGAGTTATCACCAGGAATGTGACCTGTCTATTAGGTTGCAAATCACTGCTTTAATAAATTTCCCAAGATGAGTTGGTTGTAGCCTGCCACTTTTATAAATGTAATGGTGCAGACTTAATGTACTTTATTTATTTTTATTCATTCTATGCACTTATATAACGCTGCTATATTCCATAGCGCTTTATAGACATCAAACGGTCCCCAATGGGGCTCACAATCTAAGTTCCCTATCAGTATGTCTTTGGAGTTCTCTAATATATATAGCCAAGTTGCAAAACAAAAACATACAAGCCAGAATTGCAAATTATTTTTTATTATACCTCTTATAATTTAAAATATTTATATCTACACATTAATACAAATATTACCTTAGGAATGTGAATGAATATTTAGAAAATATACATATTTCAATAATAGCAACTATGGCAAGTATGAAATTCCTGTTATGTCCACTCAATGACATCCATATTCTTCAACAATCATATCTTCGTGGTGCTTCAAAACCACATTATCTTCTTCATTCATCAGCATAGATAATGGACTTATCTTCACTGGGCTACATGAGGAACATCCAACTGTGTCTGGATTGTAGAACTTCACCAAACTCTAAAAAAACAAACAAACATATATATGTCATTTTTATGCAGAAATGGCAATTTATCATGAAAGCATGATAAATATAACTATTAAGTTAATAGATATAAAGTAAATGTATAGAAAAAAAATTACCTTAATATAAGCATGGTTGGTTGGCTTGAAGATCTCACTTAGGGAGGTTGGGCAGGCTCCTTCACATCGGTATGCATTGAACTTTTTGGGATAGATTATCTGATCTCCCCATCCAATCTTTTCAAAGTCCACAATCATATCCACTCTTCTACATGAGGGTCTTCCATCTTCAATAGGTTTGGTGGGAAAGTTGGCCATGATCATGCTATGCATTGCATTTCTTCTACCTTTCCTTAGTCTCCTAGTAACAGATACTGGGGGGAATCACATATTTCCTGGGAGTCCTCCGGCAGCACACAATGGGTTAAGCTTTAGCTTCCTAGAACATGGCAGAAGAAAATACACAGCAGTAATTAATTAATTAATCAATCAGTGTATAAGAGACAGCAAGGTGGACATCCACTCAGAGTTTTTTTCTTCTGCATGGCATGAAGACATGTGTGTGCTGTTATACTGCATAAGGGTACTATCCCTTTAAATGAAGGTTTTTGGATTTCCTATTTTTGACCCGTCCAGTGATGGGGGTCCAACAACAGTGGTGATGGGGGTTACCAGACTTGTGTGGACAGGTCTGCCCAGTGTTCACGCTGCAACTATTGCCTTTATAATAGGCTATGTCGCTGGGGGACTCAGGGCTGAGGTGTCTCAGTTCTCCCTTTGATGCATGACACATGGCGCCCACCCCCTGAAGACTGACCAGAGGGATCGTGATGTGGGGGTGCCGGCAACTGCCTCATGAGCCTCTGTAAGCAGGACTGGCAGACTGCAGGACTGGTGAGTTTCCATGTATTTCACTTTTTCCCATTGCCTGTGTATAATGGTTGTGGTAAATGTGCAGGCTTCTGCTATGTCTAACCTTGCTTGCCTGGTATGTCCTGTCATAAGTAGCTCCGCCCATCTCCAGCCTCCGTGCTGTCTCGTGCTGGCACTCTCCGATTGGTCCGCTTTGGCCACGCCCCCTTGGGGGCGGGGCTTCGCGCGCTCGGTGCTGGCACTCTCCGATTGGTCCGCGTTGGCCACGCCCCTTAGGGGCGGGGCTTAGCGCGGCCGCAGTCAAAATGCCTGTGTTCTTGCGCCGCGCTGCTTCCTTCTGCTGGGCAGCAGCGCCACTGAGCCTCTAATTATGTCCAGTCCTCCTGCAAAGAAGTCCTGCAAGGCGAAGTTTCGTATGTGCGAGGATTGTCAGCAACCCTTACCTGATGATTGTGCTACGGATCAATGTGATGGCTGTGCAGCTGTGGAACAGCAGGCAGAGCCCCCTATTACCGCATCTGCTGTTAGAGATATTATTAGAGCCGAGCTGGCAAATGTCTTGGGTGAATGCTCCAAGAAACCATCTAGAAGCCGTAGATCTCCCCCTCCTTCCTCTCCTCATCCTTCGGAGTATGATTCTGGCTCTGAGGGGTCGGATAAGGGAATCCCTGAGGACTATTACCTTTTCCGCAGGGAAGATGTTTCCAGGCTGATACGCTCTGTGAAAGCCACCCTGGAATCAGAGGATTCTATTAAGGGAAGGCCGGTGAAGGAGGCACTTTACCTATTTCCAGAATCTGATGAGAAGGTTTTCCCCTCTCACCCATTAATAAATAAATGGTTTGAGGCAGACTGGCAAAAGCCGGACAAAAGGATTGATATGGGATCCCGGTTTAAAGCAGTCTATAAGCTGGACCAGGAACAATCTTCCAAATGGATCAGGTTCCTCGCTTAGATACCTGTGGCTAAGCTTGCAAGGAGATCAGTGTATCCGGAGGAGGAATCTACTCTCCTTAAGGAACCCATGGATAGAAAAGCGGACTCTCTTGCTAGAAAGTCATATCTATCCTTGGTAGCTGTGGCCAAAGCCTCTATGGCAGCTGTACCAGTAGCCCGGGCTCTGAGGACCTGGCTGAGTGAGATCACCAAGGATCTGGAAGCCGGGGTGTCTGCCCAGGAAATTTTGGAGAAGATTCCTACTATGAAAGCCGCTTCGGATTTCCTATGTGACGTACCTCTAGACACTCTCCGGTCTGCTGCTCGTGGTCTAGCTACCTCAAATGCCACCAGGAGGGCCCTCTGGATGAAGCAGTGGGTAGGGGATGTGTCATCAAAAAGCCACTTTGTAAATCTCCCCTTCCAACCGGAGACGATGTTTGGTCCACAATTGAAGGAGATTTTGAAAGATCTCAATGAAGACAAAGGCATTGTCTTCCCTCCTCCTATTCCTCCTACGACTCCTGCACCTTCTACAGCTCCGAGGAGACCTCCCTTCAGATCCTATCGTGGGGACAGAGGGTTTCAGAGATCAAGACGGGATTATAGAGCGGATCGATTCCGCAATTTCCGCTATAGGAGAAACAACCAGTCCTCTGGCTCATTTTCCAAGCCGAAACCTCCACCTAAGAAAGATGATGCGTTATGACGCCAGCTTAACACCTGTAAGAGTGGGAGGAAGACTGGGCCATTTCTCTTCCATCTGGGAAGGCACCACCTCAGACGCCTGGGTCTTATCCCTACTACGTCATGGCTACTATCTAGAATTCAGAACTATTCCTCCAGATCGCTACTTTCTCAACGCTCCGCAGGATCATCAGGTTCCCCTGCTGGTGAAGGATTTCATCAAGAAAGGGGCATTGGAACCAGTCCCGTATCCGGAAAGGGGCCTAGGCCATTACTCCCGAGTGTTCTCTGTACCGAAGGCCAATGGCAAATTTCGGCTGGTCATAGACCTGACTGTTCTGAACCGTTTCATGACCAAGAAGAGGTTCAAGATGGAGAAAATCAGAACGGTAATTCCGATTTTGGACCAAGGAGACTTCCTGGCAAAACTGGACTTTACAGACGCGTACCTTCATATTCCTATAGCCCCAAGCCACAGGAAATTCCTCAGGGTTGCCGTCAAGGTGGGCTCGGTTACGCAACATCTCCAGTTCACTTGCCTACCCTTTGGGCTGTCCTCAGCACCCAGGGTATTCACGAAGGTGGCAGTCGTCCTTTCAGCGTACCTGAGGCTTCAGGGGATATACGTGGTACCGTACTTGGACGACTGGTTACTGAAAGCGAAGTCTGCAAAACTGCTGTCCTGCCATGTCCAGACGTCCGTCCATCTACTGAGACGTCATGGCTTCCTGCTGAACCTGGAGAAGTCCCAGCTGATCCCTTCACAGAACTTGGTGTTCCTCGGGTTCAGGATCAATACGGTGAGCATGACCCTCCATCTATCTCTGGAAAGAGCCAAGAATCTGAGGAGAAAGGTTTCAGCCCTGATTCAGAGTCCAGTGACATCTGTGAGGTCAGCAATGCAAGTCCTGGGGTTCCTTACTTCGACCCTAGACGCAGTCCCTTGGGCAAGGGCCCATTTTCGTCTACTCCAGAGGGATATTCTGATTCAGTGGGATCGAAGCCACCATTCTCTGGACAGACAGATGACGATTCCTTCTCGAACCTTGGAGGACTTGAAGTGGTGGATGACTCCTGGTCGTCTCCTGGGTGGAGTCTCGCTGATTCCGACATCGAAAATTCCGATCATCACGGATGCTTCCTCTTCAGGTTGGGGTGCCCTTGTCGGCTCAGCCTGGCACCAACAGAGATGGTCTCCCAGGGAGAGCCGAATGTCCTCGAACCAGAGGGAACTTCGAGCCATAAGATTAGGCCTACAACATTTCGGAGCCATCCTCCACAAGAGGAATGTCCTGGTCCACATGGACAATATGGCGGCAGTGTTTCACCTGAACAAGCAGGGTGGTACAAGAAGCGAGAACCTTATGATGGAATGTCAGCTCCTGTTCCAGTGGGCGGAGGGGAATCTCGCCAGCATCACGGCTATCCATATCAAGGGGACGGACAACTCTCGGGCAGACTTGCTGAGCAGGAAGATCTTACTCCCCGGAGAATGGGCCTTGTCTCCAAGAATTTTCGATCAGCTGGTCCAAAGGTTCGGTCTCCCAGACCTAGATGCCTTTTCAACGTACACCAACAGGAAAGTGCCTCAGTTCTGCTCCCTGAGCAGGCATCCTGCGGCCTTAGCCCTGGACGGATTATCAGTCCTTTGGAAAAAGAGGTTCGTCTATGCCTATCCCCCTCCATCTCTGATACTGAGGACTCTTTTAAAAATCAAAAGAGAGAAGGCGACTGCACTAGTGATCCTTCCTTACTGGCCTCGCAGGTCATGGTTCTCCCTGGCCCTTCAGATGACCCAGGGCCAGCCGTGGGAACTTCCCAGAACACCGGATCTGCTGTCCCAGAAAGGCTTCCATCACCCCAACCTGGACCGTCTTCGGCTCACAGCATGGGTTCTGAGTGGGAGAGTCTAAGACAACAAGGCCTTCCGGACAATGTAATCGCGACCATATCAAGCTCCAGGAAGCCGGTGACCAAAAGGGCCTACAGCCGCATTTGGGACACGTTCAGAGGTTCCTATCCTGAGGTTTCCATCGCTACAATTCTGGAGTTCCTGCAACATGGCCTAGAGAAAGGTCTTAAATTAAACACCTTAAAGGTCCAGTTTTCGGCTATCAATTCGTTCACCGGGGGAAAATTCTCCAATCATCCGCTGGCTCTGAGCTTCTTCAAGGGTGTTAGGAAATCTCAACCACAGGTCCGTTCTCCCATACCATCCTGGGACTTGCACATTGTTCTGGAAGGGTTGAAGAAATCCCCGTTCGAACCCTTGGAGTCGGCAGAATTAAAATTCTTATCATGGAAGGTTGCTTTCTTAGTGGCGATAGCTTCTACTCGGAGAATTGGAGAAATCCAAGCGCTATCGTTCCGGGATCCCTATCTACGAGTCAGATCGGATGCCCTCATTCTACGCACAATGCCCGGTTTTCTGCCTAAGGTCACCTCTCCAAGCACTCTGGATCAGGAGATTATTTTTCCGGCTCTCTCGCCTGATGAAGATGCTGTGAATCCACTGGATGTGAGAAGAGCAGTCCTTATTTACTTAGACAGAGTTAAGGACTTTCGAAAGGTTGAAAGTCTGTTTGTTCTGTTTTCTCAATCTCATCTGGGCCTCAAGGCTTCCAAGAGTGTTCTATCTCTATGGATTAAGAATGCAATAAGTTTCTGCTACAATCTTCTGGATTTACCATCTCCAGTCTCAGTCAAAGCACATTCTACAAGGGCTACTTCTACATCATGGGCCGAATATGCCAATATCCCTCTCCAGGAAATCTGTCGAGCTGCCACCTGGTCTACATCTTCAACTTTCGTGAGGCATTACCGACTGGATGTGTTCAGTGGCGCAGCCCTTGGCTCGGAGGTTCTGAGTAATCGTACTGGTGCCACCCCTATGGACTATACTGCTACATAAGTCCCATTGTGTGCTGCCGGAGGACTCCCAGGAATGACCGATTTTCTATACTTACCTTCCGGAAAATCGATTTCCTGGAGTCCGTAGGCAGCACACAAGCCCTCCCTAATAAAAATTATTATGCTGCATACAAACTCTGAGTGGATGTCCACCTTGCTGTCTCTTATACACTGATTGATTAATTAATTAATTACTGCTGTGTATTTTCTTCTGCCATGTTCTAGGAAGCTAAAGCTTAACCCATTGTGTGCTGCCTACGGACTCCAGGAAATCGATTTTCCGGAAGGTAAGTATAGAAAATCGGTCATTTTCCTTTGTTCTCTGGGGTATAAAAAAGCGTATTTGGAGACAGACACACTCAGCACTGCCATTTTTCTACTGCTGCTCCACACTTCCATCTACATCATGCCATATTCTGCCTGACTTTTATATTTATTTCAATGCTGTCTTGATGCTCTTCTCTCCGAAATAACAAAATAATCTTCTCAAGAAGTCGTCTCAAGAGGTTTTGTATTGATGCGGCCAATTTCCAACACCAAGTGTTGTATTTTAGTTTACCCTGCACTTTATACACTTTGTTGTAATGTTTGCAAATGTAATGAGCTTTCTATATGTTATAACGTTAATTTAAAGGGAACCTGTCATCAACTGTATGCTGTCCACACTAACAGCAGAATAAAGTAGGGACAGGGGAGTTGATTTCAGCGGTCTGTCATTTATAAGTTAAAAGTAAGTGGTTGCCGAGAACCAGCATCACAATCATTGCAGATTAGGCCTGTAAAAGAGTCCCGGCCACCTGAGAAGAGTCATGGTTATTCATGAATCCCTGCTCTCCCTGCCCACCTGCTGATGACTGACAGTCTTCTACCTAGTTTTCTCCCCTTCTCTCTAGGAGAGGACTGCCAATCCTCAGCAGATGGGCGGGGAGATCAGGAGATTAAGAATAATGATGACTCTTCTCAGGTAGATATGACTCTTTTCCAGGCCTAGTCTGCAATGATTATGATGCTGGTTCTTGGAAATCACTTATTTTTAACTTATAAATGACAGACCGCTGAAATCAACTCAACTGTCTCTAATTTATTCTACCGTTAGTATGGGCAGCATAAAGTTGATGACAGGTTCCCTTTAAAGCTTTTTCCTTACAGAGTGTAGTCCAGAAGATCAGAAACTACATGTTCACACTTTATAATCCACCTTTGATCATTTGGAATATATTGAGTAACTCGAGGGTCTCGTTTCTGGAGTCCTCTGATCTAAAAAGAGTTTGAATGAACAAAAAACACATCATCACATTTTTAATACATCCTGACATACACAAGTAAACACATGCTGTAAAAAAAAAAACTTCTTTCTTCATAGGGAAGGCTTGTAGTTAGGGCAGGAGCAGAAAGGGTTGTCTTTGTGTCCTTTACTGTCCACCTTTTCTCCTCCCTCCCTTCTATGTCATCTAAGTCCACCCCTCCAGGCTGGGCTGTTTGATCCTCCATCCACCAGTCATTGTCTCCTTAATAATGCATGGAGGTTAGATCCCTGGTGTTAATTAAACATTCAACTTGTAAAACATAACCATACAAACATTAAAACAAACAAGATTGACAGATTGTACAGATAACATATGTAGGTCTCACAGGAACATTTTAACACACAAATCCGAGTTCCAAAAATATCCTAAATTTAAAAAAAATCCCAATGTGCATTTCAAAAAAACCCATCTTAAAGAGGACCTTTCATGCTTTTAAGTTAGTGTAGATAAATACCTTTACTTGCAGGGTACCCCCGCTGATGCTGCCACCCTGCCAGGTTTTTCAAAATAGCGCTTCTATGCCCCGCTGTGCCCCCCTGAATTTTTCGCGCTCAGTATGCTAATACTGAGCATCGGAACAGGGAGGAGGAGACGCCAGGGTTTCTCAAAGGGCGTCTCCTTCTCCCTGGTTGTGCCGGGATCCAATCACAGTAGAGCGCGTCACAGCCAGGGAGGTTTTTGTCCCACATCATATACAATTATTAGTCGTTAAAACCACTTAGTCAAATATTGTAAATACCATGGAAAGCATACAGAAGAACAGTTTTCCCCTCTTTTTTTTCATGTTCCACACATTCTTTCTAAATGATAAAAGAGCAACTTGTGAAAAAGGAAACAAAAAAAAAGATTATCTACACTCTCTTCTTCTACTCCCCAATCTGTATTAAACCAAAGAAAGACAATATTAAATTAAATTAAATATTAAAATAGACAAATCACCAGGACCGGATGGCATCCACCCCCGTATCCTAAGAGAATTAAGTAATGTAATCGACAGACCCTTATTTCTGATATTTAAGGACTCTATACTGACGGGAGTGTTCCACAGGATTGGCGCATAGCAAATGTGGTGCCAATATTCAAAAAGGGTCCAAAAACAGAGCCTGGAAACTATAGGCCGGTAAGTTTAACGTCTGTTGTGGGTAAACTGTTTGAAGGTTTTCTGAGAGATGCTATCTTGGAGTACCTCAATGAAAATAAGCAATTAACTCCATATCAGCATGGCTTCATGAGGGATCGGTCATGTCAAACCAATTTAATCAGTTTCTATGAGGAGGTAAGTTCTAGACTTGACCGCGGCGACTCAATGGATGTCGTATATTTGGACTTCTCCAAAGCGTTTGACACTGTACCACATAAAAGGTTAGTATACAAAATGAGAATGCTTGGCCTGGGAGAAAATGTCTGTATGTGGGTAAGTAACTGGCTTAGTGATAGAAAACAGAGGGTGGTTATTAACGGTACATACTCAGATTGGGTCACTGTCACTAGTGGGGTACCACAGGGGTCTGTATTGGGTCCTATTCTCTTCAATATATTTATTAATGATCTTGTAGAAAGCTTGCACAGTAAAATATCAATTTTTGCAGATGACACTAAACTGTGTAAAGTAATTAACACAGAAGAGGACAGTGCACTGCTACAGCAGGATCTGGATAGACTGGAGGCTTGGGCAGAAAAGTGGCAGATGAGGTTTAACACTGACAAATGTAAGGTTATGCATATGGGAAGGATTAATGCAAGTCACCAGTACATACTAAATGGTAAAGCATTGGGTAACTCTGACATGGAAAAGGACCTAGGAATTTTAGTGAACAGCAAACTAAGCTGCAGAAACCAGTGTCAGACAGCTGCTGCCAAGGCCAATAAGATAATGGGTTGCATCAAAAGAGGCATAGATGCCCGTGATGAGAACATAGTCCTGCCACTTTACAAATCACTAGTCAGACCACATATGGAGTACTGTGTACAGTTCTGGGCTCCTGTGAACAAGGCAGACATAGCAGAGCTGGAGAGGGTTCAGAGGAGGGCAACTAAAGTAATAACTGGAATGGGTGGACTACAGTACCCTGAAAGATTATCAAAATTAGGGTTATTCACTTTAGAAAAAAGACGACTGAGGGGAGATCTAATAACTATGTATAAATATATCAGAGGTCAGTACAGAGATCTCTCCCATCATCTATTTATCCCGAGGACAGTGACCATGACGAGGGGACATCCTCTGCGTCTGGAGGAAAGAAGGTTTGTACATAAACATAGAAGAGGATTCTTTACGGTAAGAGCAGTGAGACTATGGAACTCTCTGCCTGAGGAGGTGGTGATGGTAAGTTCACTAAGAGAGTTCAAGAAGGGCCTGGATGTATTTCTGGAGGGTAATAATATTACAGGTTATAGTTACTAGAGAGGGGTCGTTGATCCAGGGAGTTATTCTGATTGCCTGACTGGAGTCGGGAAGGAATTTTTCCCCCTAAAGTGAGGAAAATTGGCTTCTACCTCACAGGGTTTTTTGCCTTCCCCTGGATCAACTTGTAGGAAAACAGGCTGAACTGGATGGACAGATGTCTTTTTTCGGCCTTACAAACTATGTTACTATGTTACTATGTTACAATTAACCCCTTCACGACCCTGCCATTTTTCACCTTAAGGACAGGGCCATTTTTAGCAATTCTGATATGTGTCACTTTATGTGGTGATAACTTTAAAATGCTTTTAATTATCCAGGCCATTCTGAGATTGTTTTCTCGTCACATATTGTACTTCATGACAGTGGTAAATTTGAGTCAAAATATTTAATATTTATTAAAAAATACCAAACTTAATAAAAATTTAGAAAAAATTGCAAATTTCCAAATTTCAATTTCTCTGCTTTTAAAATACATAGTAATAACTCCGAAAATAGTTATTACTTTACATCCCCCATATGTCTACTTCATGTTTGGATCATTTTGAAAATTACATTTTATTTTTTAGGGACGTTAGAAGGCTTAGAAGTTTAGAAGCAAATCTTGAATTTTTTCAGAAAATTTCCAAAACCCACTTTAAGGATCAGTTCAGGTCTGAAGTCACTTTGTGAGGCTTACATAATAGAAACCACCCAAAAAAAATACACCCCTCAGGGTATGCAAAACTCATTTTACAAATGTTAATCCTTTAGGTGTTCCACAAGAATTAAAGGAAAATGTAGACGAAATTTCAGAATTTCACTTTTTTGGCAGATTTTCAACTTTAATCCATTTTTTCCATTAACAAAGCAAGGGTTAACAGCCAAACAAAATTCAATATTTATTACCCAGATTGTGTAGTTTACAAAAAGCACCCCATTTGTGATCGTAAACTGCTGTACGGGCACACGGCAGGGCGCAGAAGGAAAGGAATGCCATATGGTTTTTGGAGGGCAGATTTCAATGGGAAAATTTTAAGCTGTCATGTCACACTTGAAGACCTGAACCCCTAGAGTAGAAACTCCAAAAAAGTGACCCCATTTTGGAAGCTGTGACGTACATGTACATAATGGGTCCTTAAGTGGTTAACAATGCAACATTTCAAGTCCCAATTTAATCAGTTATATCAGTCATTTAAGAATATCCCTTGTCCCCTATCAACATACTTCCATTCAGTTAACCACCATTATCCTTCTCAGGGCAAACACTTCTTTACCTTTTCCAACTGTCATTTTCTGCATACAATTTACAACATCTACTGGATCTGCTCCTTGCAATGTTGACAACTAATTTTCACATAATTCAGCCCAATAGAGCCACTGGATGGCTATAATGTAGTATGGGGCTTTCTCCCATTCTGAAACAACTGCTGAAACAAAGAAACATATGTTTTCTAATATAAGGACATTATTTCCACTAAATGTACACTTTCCAGATTATTGGACCTACCCCTTTAAATTCTGGATTACTGGAATTTTATCAAATCAGCTCTATGTCTCTCTGAGTATGCTGCCGACTACACCAGTAATGTTTTGGTAATAAGAGCAAGACTTCAGGTTCGGATACTCTTTAAAGAGAGACTCTTAACTGAACTACAGCTACCGTACACTTCAAAGGAAGGTTCATAATATGATTTTATTAAATATAATAAGTAGTATATACATATAGTGATATAATGTCAGCCCCGGTAGGAAATTTTTAATAAATGTTATTTTTAAACTTTCAGCGTGTGCTATTGTGGAAAACATAAGATAGAAAAGGTTAATATTGGATAACCCCTCTAATAAAGACCAAATGAAAAATGATTTTTAGCCCAAAATGGGTAAAATGCAATCATTAAAAAAATGACCCCGAAGGTGTACATAGCTTTTAAGTTAATCTGCCATTTGTGTCTATTTATGGCTTATGGAGGGGGGGTTGCAGTTCTGTGAAACAAGGTTGTTGTTTTTTCATAAACATGATCCATGACATGTAAAGGTATGTATAAAATATTAAAATACCATAACGGCTTAAAGGGGTCTTCCCATTTCAGAATGTCTGACAACGGGGGCATATCGCTAATATACGTCCCCATTGTCTGATAGCTGCAGGTCCCAACTCTGGTGCGCTCCAATTCATTTCTATGGGGTCAACGGAAATAGCCAGAACTCATCTATTTTCGGCTGCATCATAGAACATGAATGGAGTGTGGCCACTTTTCTGGCTCATAATGTCCTTCTTTTACACTTATCCATTTACAAAGGATAAAGAACATAATACACAATTACATCAACACTTCATCTGGAGTCCTGACTACATACAGGATGAAGGTACATACATCACCGATGCAGTTAACATTATCTGACAGCGACATCAGCTGGGAAGCCCTTTCAGTGAAAGCAGTCAGAGTCTCGATCGGGAAAATACAGATAAGGTCCCTACACGAGGTGTCTCCCCATAGGATGAGCTTCTGACTTTTTTCCTGAAGGGTTACAGGTTACGCTGGAACGTAGGCAGCGCATGTGCTACATAATTGTCACTGAGTATGTGATGTTCATCTGAGGTCTCCCCAGACCTTGGAGCGGCCAGTTCCCAGGTCTGCAGTGAGTCAGAATCCCAAAACAACTTTGAGAAAATATGTAGACAAAGCCTCAGTCCTTGCACTTGCATTCATAGGTCTTAAAATGAAATTTAAATGAACAGATACAAAATGGAATTCCAATGATCAGAAACTTCACCTTCACACTTTAAGGGTGCATCAAGGGGGCTTCAAATGGAACATAGTGTCTAAAAATCAGTAAAAAACCTGCCCTCTAAAAATGGCGCTCCTTTCCTTCTGTGCCCTGCCGTTTGCCCATACAGGGGTTTACATTTCTATAAACTGCAGAATCAGGGTAATAGGTACAGTATTTAGTTTTGTTTGGCCATTAACCCTTTGTCAGGACTGGCGGTCATGGCGCCCGTGCCGCCGGTCCTGCTTCTGACTCTGCGGATGATGCGGATGCCCGTGCCTCCGCCCCTCTCCTGTCAGGCTCCTCCTCCCGCTGGCGGTCTCTTGTTATTGGTGCGCGTTCCAGGCAGGGAGCGCGCACCACGTTTGAGAGTGCCAAGGACACGGAGGGTGCGCAAGCTAGGTTCACGCCGGAGAACGCGAGCAGTTTAATCTATTTGCGATGCTATGCAGACCTGCTCACCTACTAAGGGTTAATTCTGTGCTCGGGAGTCTCTCCTCCCTTTCACCTGTGGGGGGACTCCTGGCTGCATTTTAACCTTGCAATTACCGTCATACTTGCCAGTGTTTGAGTTTCTCTGCACCAGCTAATCTAGTGGTTTATATTCTGCAGTTCTGACCTTGCTTCGTGTTTTTGACCATCGCCTCTGCCTGATCCCTTTGTACTTCGCTACTGGTTGGTATTGATTTCGGCTTGTTTTTGACTACTCTTTGTTTTGAGATTTTGTCCGTAGGTACCTTCCTGGTTTTGACTTGGCCTTATTGACTATTCTTCCGTGTTTGTTTGTTTGTCTGTCTCATGTCTTCCATCCACTGCACCATAGTCAGTGTATATCGCAGTCATCGTAGTTGTCGCCCCACGGTTTAGCGTGGGTAGGGCAATAGGTAGGGACAGAGGTTGGGGTAAGCTTAGGGCTCACGTTCCTCTGTTGTCTGCTTATCCCAGCCTGACAGAAACACTGGCCCAAAAGAGGCATTCAACCTGCATACGACCAGCTACGTTCACTCCACCTATGGAGCCTAGGTCAGCTGTGGTCTTACAGGTCCAGGCCTTCACCAAGTTGATTCATGATCTGGCTACTCGCCTTCAGGTCCAGGAAACCATGCATGCTTCGGCCCCGGTGCCACCTCCGGATGTTCAGTCACCTTCACCTAACCCTAAGGTCCCCCTTCCCGACCTTTTTTCTGGCAACCGTTCGAAATTTTCTTTGTTTCGGGAAGGATGTAAACTTTATTTTTCATTATGACCTCAGTCCTTTGGGAAGAAGTGCAAAAGGTGGGGTTGGCGATGTCTATCCTGCGGGGTGACCCACAAAATTGGGCGCTTTCTTAACTTTCTGACTCACCTCTGCGCTCTTCTCTAGACGGCTTTTTCTCTGCCCTGGGTCAGATTTATGATGAACCAGACCGACCTGCATTATCTGTTTCCCACTTGTTATCTCGCCGTCAGGGTAGACAAATGGCAGAGGAATATTGTGCTACTTTCAGACAGTACGTGACGGACTTGGGGTGGAACGATCAAGCTTTGAAAGACCTGTTCATGACCGGCCTCTCTGACCATGTTAAAGACTTGTTATTAGCTCATGCAGAACCTAAAACTCTTGACGAAGCTATGACCCTCGCCCTCGCGGATCGACGCCTAAGGTCCGGACGATCGCCTCGGGTGTCTCCTTCTCCTTGGCCGACCCTCAATCCGGTCTCAAGTCTACCTGGGCCTGAACCGATGGAGTTTGGCAGCATCACCCCTGAGCAGAGGAGGGAACATCGCCTGAAGAATCGACTATGTTTCTACTGTGGGAGTCCCAAACATCAGCTTAATGCCTGTCCACAGAAGCCACAGCAGGAAAACTTCTGCTCCTAGGCAGTCGTCGGGAAGACTGCCTAGGAGCTCAGGTACTCCCTAAAATTTCTAAAATGTTCCTGCCCTGCACTATTGAGGTCCAGTCAGCCTCATGTACAGGTCAGGCTTTTCTGGATTCTGGTACAGCTGCTAATTTCATTGACTTTGATTTTGTGTCCCAGATTTTGCCTTCCATGATTCCGTTGTCCCCTCCTGTCCAAGTGTCTAGTGTGGATTTGACCCCATTGCGTCCTGGTCTGGTCAAATTCCACACCCCTCAGGTTAAGTTGGTGGTGGGAGCACTTCATGAGGAATATTGTTCCTTCCTGGTAATGAAAAATTTGTCTGTGAATGTCATCCTGGGTCTACCATGGCTCCTGGAACACAATCCAGTAGTTGACTGGGTAACTTTGGATCTAGTTCACTGGGGTCCTCAGTGTAAGGCCCATCTATCACATGTTTCTCTCTGTACCACGGTTGCAAGTAATCCAGATCTCCCGGATTTTATCTCTGATTTTTCGGATGTTTTTTCTAAACCCTTGTCTCAAGTCCTTCCTCCTCATAGGGATTTTGATTGTAAAATTGATCTCTTGCCTAATGTCAAACTGCCTAAAGGTCGTATATATATATTCTGTCTGTACCGGAGAAGGAGTCTCTTAAGAAGTATACAGATGAAAGTTTGGCTATTGGGCATATTCGACCTTCGGATTCACCAACTGGGGCTGGTTCCTTTTTTGCTGAGAAAAAATATGGTGGGTTAAGGCCATGCATTGATTACCACGAACTAAATAAAATTACTGTCAAGAACTCTGGGCCGCTCCCCCTAATTCCGGATCTTCTGAATCAGGTTTCTGGGGCACAATGGTTCTCCAAATTAGATTTAAGGGGAGCTTATAACCTGATTCGGATCCGGTAGGGGGGCGAATGGAAGTCCGCGTTTAATACTCCTCTGGGGCACTTTGAATATCTTGTTATGCCTTTCGGTCTGTGCAATGCCCCCGCAGTCTTCCAAGGGTTCATGAATAACATTTTTCATGATTATATTGGGGTCTTTATGGTGGTCTACTTGGATGACATCCTGGTTTTCTCTCCAGATCTGGTCTCTCATCGTGAGCATCTTCGTCTTGTTTTATCTTGGTTACGAAAAAAATTGTTTATTCGCTAAGCTGGAAAAGTGTATTTTGTGTGTACAAAAAAAATTTTGTTTTTGGGTTATGTGGTCACTCCTTCAGATGTTCAGATGAATCCGTTTAAGGTTCAGGCAATTACAGATTGGGTCCGACCCTATAACTTAAAATCCCTTCAGCGGTTTCTCGGTTTTGCTAATTATTACAGGAACTTTATCAAGAATTTTTCCGTAATCGCCAAACCACTCACGGATCTTACCCGCAAGGGGGCTGATCCAGATAACTGGTCCCCTGCTGCGTATTCTGCATTTGAGGAGCTAAAGGTGGCTTTCTCTTTTGCTCCGGTGTTAATTCAGCCTGATCTTTCACGACCCTTTGTTGTAGAAGTGGATACTTCTGAGGTTGGTGTGGGGGCAGTGTTATCTCAGGGGTCCTCTACTCTCAGCAACCTGAGGCCTTGTGCATTTTTTTCTAGAAAGTTCTCTTCTTGTGAAAGAAATTACTATATTGGTAACCGCGAGCTCCTCGCCATCAAATGGGCGTTTGAAGTGTGGCGCCATTTTTTGGAGGGAGCTTTTCATCCGGTGACAGTGATCACAGACCACAAAAACCTTGTTTATCCTGATAGTGCTAAACGTCTGAATGCTCGCCAGGCCAGGTGGGCCTTGTTTTTCTCTCGCTCGACCGGGTACAAAGAATGTAAAGGCAGATGCCTTATCCCAGAGTTTCGGTAACCCTGAGGTTTCTGAGTCTGAGGCTGGTAATATTTTACCACCAGGTATAGTACTGGCAGCTGTCTCCTCTCACCTCTTCTCTCAAATTCTTGCTGAACAAAATTCTGCTCCCAAACACCTTCCAGAAGGCAAATTGTTTGTTCCCCTTTCTTGTCGTTTGAGAGTGTTAGAGGAGACACATTGTTCAGTACTGGCAGGTCACCCAGGTGTTCGAGGAACTTTAGATTTACTGAAAAGAAATCATTGGTGGCCACATATGGCTAGTGACGTTCATGCTTTCGTCCAAGCTTGTCAAGTCTGTGCGCGGGGGAAGACCCCCAGGAGACGTCCTGAGGGTCCTCTTCTCCCGCTCCCAGTGCCAGACAGACCCTGTTCCAACATTTCTATGGACTCAGGGGCGGATTGGGAATTAAAAGTGGCCCCAAATTGTAGGCGAGCCAAGATTGAGAGAGGCGGGGCCAGAAATACGATAGAGGGAGCAGTTTATCATGTCCTCCCCTTGCCCTCCAGTAATGCCCCCCACCAATGTCAATATAGAGCCCCCAGTAATGCACCCTGGCCCCAGTAACGTCCTTATAGCTCCCCCAGTAATACCACCCCCCCGCCCCAGTAATGTCACTATAAAGCCCCCAGTAATGCCGCCCTGCTTCCAGTAATGTCACTATACAGGCCCCAGTAATGCCCCCTTCCCCCAGTAATGTCACTATAGTGTCCCCATTAATGCCCCCTGCTCCCAGTTATGTCACTATAGAGCCCCCAGTAATTTCCCCTCTGCTCCCAGTAATGTTACTATAGAGTCCCCAGTAATTTCCCTTCTGTCCCCAGTAATGCCCCCCTGCTCCCAGTAATGTACAGTGGACAGTTAAATGTGCCCTGCCCCCTTATTGTCAATGGCTGGCAAAAAACAAACAAACAAAAAAACTTACCTTAGTGTGCAGACCTGGAGCAGCTCTTCTGGCCTGTGTCCTGGAGCAGGAGGGATAGGGGTGATGACACAGCGTCAGTCGCGCTGACGCTGGGAGTGGGAGGAGCCACAGGTCCTTTCCCATCTGAAGGGCACAGTAGTGATCTCTCTCCTGCTGTCGGGTGTCAAAGGACCTGACAGCAGGAGGTACAGGGGCAGGCACATTATCAGAGGCAGGGGCCACACAATAGGGCATGATAAGAAGATCACAGGAGGGCCAGTGGCGGCGGCCGCCCTCTATACAATACACATTGCAATAAACAATACAATACACATTGCGGCCAGCAGCAGCCCTGCTGCGATCTCATTATCATGACATTGGTATGATAATGAGATAACAGCAGGGCTGCTGGTAGCCGCAATGTGTATTGTAATGTGTACTGTATTGAGGGCGGCGGCCGCCGCTCACCCTGCTGATGCCGGCCCACAGCATACTTTAGGTAATCGGCCCACAGGGAAGTGTCCCGGTGGGGTACATTGCCAATCCGCCCTTGTATGGACTTTATTACCGATCTACCACCATCCCGGAGGTCATCTGGGTGGTTGTGGATCGGTTCTTTAAAATGGGTCATTTCGTTACATTAAAAAAACTACCTTCGGCAAAGGAATTGGCTGATCTATTTATCCAACATGTGGTTCGTTTTCATGGTATTCCAGATGATGTAGTGTCTGACAGAGGTGTGCAATTTGTATCAAAATTTTGGCATGCTTTTTTGTTCAAAATTGGAGGTTATTTAAATTATAAATTATCTTTCTCTTCTGCCTGTCACCCTGAAACCAATGGGCAGACGGAGAGGATGAATCAAGAGCTTATCCAATACCTTCGTCTCTTTATCTCCGACTGTCAACATCTGTGGGCTTCATATCTCCCGTTAGCAGAATTTGCAATCAACAATCATACTAGCTCTTCCACACTCACATCACCCTTTTATTGTAATTATGGTTTCCACCCCCGGTTTTCCTTCTCTTCTTCTTCTGTTTCCGATTTCCCCCCCTGGGCAGAATCCATAACCAACCTACTGTGCACAGTGTGGTCACGAGTTCAGCAGAATTTGCAAAAATCACAAAACCTAATGGTTCACCACTCCAAGAATAAATGTACAGTCTCAGAAACTTCTTTAGTGGGAGATAAAGTCTTGTCTACCAAAAACCTCAAATTGAAGGTTCCTTCTCTGAAATTTGCTCCTAGGTTTGTCGGTCCTTTTGCTATTACTCATGTTTTTAATCCAGTGTCTTTCATAGTAGCGCTGCCGCCAGAATGGCGTGTTTACAATACACAATACGTTTCATAAGAATTGGTTAACCCCTTCGCGACCAGCGGGTGCGGCGGGCGTCATGGCCGGCAAGTCTCTGCTGTTTCTAACAGCAGAGACTTGCCGCTACCTACTGTGTCGGCGGCGTCTTCCAGGGCGACCAGATGCCGTGATCACACGTGATCACGGCATCTAGTTGCGTCTAAACCCGGAAGCGTTCGCTTCCGGGTGGTGTACAGACACCCCGTGTGGCCAATCGGGGTGTCTGTAGACCATATGAAAACTGTAATCCTCGCTGGTGAGGATTACAGTTTTCAAAGTGCAATTCTTATTCTGGCCACTAGATGGCAGGCCAGGATAAGAAATGAGCAATTCATGGATTTCTGAGTCTATAAAACCCAGAATTGCTCATAAAGAAAAAAAAAGCCACAATTTATAAGCCCATATTTGAGCTTTCTAATAGTAAAAAAAAATTAAAAAAAAATGTTAAAAAATATATAAAAAATAAAAAGATGTAAAAGTTCAAATCACCCCCTTTCCGTATAAGTAAAAAATAAATACCTAAATAACAATAAATATAGACATCATGGGTATCACCGTGACCGAAAACGCCCGTACTTTTAAAATATAAAAAAAAAAATTCCAATACGGCGAATTGTGTGGCGGAAAAAAGCATCCAAATGGCGATTTGCCGTTTTTTGTCGCTTTTTTTTTCTAAAAAAAATTAAATAAAAAGTGATCAAAAAGTCATACACACCCCAGAATGGTATCAATAAAAACTTCAGATCGTCCCGCAAAAAATGAGCCCCCATACAGCTCTGTACACATAAATACCAAAAAGTTATAGGGTCAAGATTTGACAAGGGAAAAAAAAAAAAAAGGGCAACTTTCTAATTATTTTATCACTATGAAAACGCAGGAAAAACTATACATATTAGGTATTGCCGGATTTGTACTGACCAGTAGAATGAAAGTAATGGATCAGTTTTAATGCACATCGAACGCTGTAAATAAGAAACCCGTAGAACTGTAGCGGAATAGCGTTTTCTTTGCAATTTCACCCGGTTTGGAATTTTTTTCCCGCTTCCCACTACACCGTATGCAATATTAAATGGTGGCGTTGGAAAGTACAACTTGTCCCGCAAAAAACAAGCCCTCATACAGCTATGTGAACAGAAAAATAAAAGAGTTATGGCTGTTTGAAGGCAGGGAGCGCAAAACGAAAATGCAGAACCGAAAAAAGCTCCGGGCGCGAAGGGGTTAAAGCGTTATGTTGACCCTGTTGTACCCCTCCCTGACCCTCCCTCTCCATCTGTTGTGGATAGAGACCTTAAGTTTGAAGTGGAGAGTATTCTTGATTCTAGATTGGTAAGGAATTCTCTACAATATTTAATCCATTGGAAGGGATTCGGTCCTGAGGATAGATCCTGGGTCCCTGCTAGAGATGTGCATGCACCCCGGTTAGTTAAATTGTTTCACAAGAGCTATCCTTTGAAACCATCTCCGCGATCTAGGGGTCCGGAGGCCCCCCGTGGAGAGGGGGTACTGTCAGGACTGGCGGTCATGGCGCCCTTGCTGCCGGTCCTGCCTCTGAGGGTGAAGCGGATGCCCCTGCCCGGGCCTCCGCCCCTCGCCTGTCAGGCTCCTCCTCCCGCCGGCGGTCTCTTGGTATTGGTGCGCGTTCCAGACAGTGCCAAGGACGCCTACTAAGGGTTAATTCTGTGCTCCTCCCTTTCACCTGTTGGGGTGGGACTCCTGGCTGCATTTAAACCTTGCAATCACAGTCATACTTGCCAGTGTTTGAGTTTCTTTGCACCAGCTATCCTAGAGGTTTATATTCTGCTGTTCTGACCCTGCTTCGTGTTTTTGACCATCGCCTCTGCCTGATCCCTTTGTACTTCGCTACTGGTTGGTTTTGACTTCGGCTCGTTTTTGACTACTCTTTGTTTTGTGATTTTTTTTTTTTTCCCTGACATACCTTCCTGGTTTTGACTCTGCCTTATTGACTATTCTTCCGTGTTTGTTTGTCTGTCTCTTGTCTCCCATCCCCTGCATTATAGTCACTGTATAACGAGGTCATCGTGGTTGTCGCCCCATGGTTTAGCGTGGGTGGGGCAATAGGCAGGGACAGAGGTTGGGGTAAGCTCAGGGCTCACGTTCCTCTGTTGTCTGTTTATCCACACCCTTGCTGTGTTACAAGAAATAATGGATTAAAATGGAAAATCTGCCAAAAAAATGAAATTTAGCAATTTCATCTTCATTTTCCTTTAATTCTTGTGAAACACCTAAAGGCCTCTTTCACATGAACTATACAAATTGGCTCCAGATGCGTTCAGTGAAACTCGTACCCATTTTAGAAGCAAGTTCAGTCAGTTTTGTCTGCCATTGCATTCAGTTTTTTCCGTGATGGTGAAATGTGTTTTGATGCATTTTTCACGCACGTGATAAAAAAAACCTGAAGGTTTACAAACAAAATCTCTTGGCAACCATCAGTAAAAAACGCATTGCATCTGGACTTGCTTCCGGGTTGGATTTTTACGACTGCTGTGGCAATCCCATTAATTTCTATGGGATCCCCGCTACTCAGCGATCCTGGCCACGACCAGTGTCGCCATGTAGCCCTAGCCTAACACCGCGATCACGTAGTAAACCGGTTATTTGAATCTGACTTTTTCTGCATAAACCCGTGAAGAAAGAAGTTCCTGAATCTCCTCATCTTTTCAATTAGCCATGTTGTCTTGTGTTCCAGTGTGTCGGTTTCTCGCCAGTCACATGATAAACACGCCAACACGTAAGTCACATGGTGAACTTATTTACACACCCACTCAGAGTTGGTAGAACATTTACTGCTGCTTTCACAAACGCGCTTACTCGGACAAATCCTGGAGTTGGTACTAGGACTCTGGGGGCAAAAGGTCTGGGTAGAGTCAGGGACAGATATTACACATGTGTGCATTCACACAAAGCCTGTCCAGGTAAACTCCAGAAAATGTCTGGGTTCCACTGTAAGTGTAAATGGTGGTTATGATATCTGACCAGATCTTAAAATGAACACGGTACCTTAAGGGGCCACTCAGATGGCGGTGGTATTGCGGGTCCGCAAAAATGTGGATCCACGATACCATGGATGCCAAACGGTGTGTGTTCTGCAATTTGCAGAACACACATCACCGGCACCCCATAGAAGATGCCTATTTTTGTCCGCTGTTGTGGACAAGAATAGGACATGTTTTATATTTTCTTGCGGAGCTGCGGCACGGAGCCGCAGCTCGGCAAGATCGCATGCCGTCCATTAAAGTGAATGGGGCCGCATCTATTTCGCAAAATTGCAGAATAGATGCGGACCCACTCACACGGTCGTGTGAATGGGCCCTTAAGCTGATCAGTGTAGCAGAAGTGACCAGGAACTGCTGCTCCACCAATCAACTCAACGGCCTGCCCTATAGTCGTCAAAGCAAAAACAGGAGCAGGAAGCAAAAACGAAAAATTTAAGCAAAAAAAAAAAAGCTTGTGATAAGCAGAATTAAATAAAATAAAAAAACGTGAAAGACATCTTAACCCTATTTTCACGTACATGTACGTGAGGGAATGTGGCTCCTTGCCGCATCCTCACATGCATGTACGTGATAGGATCGGGCGGGTGCAGCATGGGCCGGCTATTACTAATACTGACCGCTGACTTTGGCATGTGAGGGGTCAGAGAGGGAGGGAGCTCCCTCTGACCCCATCGGCCCCCCGCGCTGCTGGGGAGGGCTGGGTCTCCTAGGCAACCTGTCAGCGTCTCACACAGTGAGACGCTGACAGTTCCATTCAGTACAATACAAAATATATTGTACTGAATTGAAACAGGGATCAAACCCTGAAAATGTGAAGTCCCATAGTGGGACAAATGTAAAAAGTGAAAATAAGTGTTTTTTTAATTAAAAAAAATAAAGTTTCAAGTAAAAAAAAGTTTAAACACCATAAAATAATGTTTTTAAAAAAAAGTAAAAAACACACATATTAGGTATCGCTGCGTCCGTCACAAAGTGCTCTATAAAAATATCACATGATCTCCCACCTCAGGTGAACGCCGCAAAAATTATTATTTTTTTTTAAACGGAGCGAAAATGCAATTTTTTGGTCACCTTACATCACAAAAAGTGTAATTCGAAGCGATCAAAAAGATGTATGTACCCCAAAATAGTGCCAATAAAACCGTCATCTCTTCCCGCAAAAAAACACCCTACCTAAGACAATCGCCCAAAAGATTAAAAAACATGGCCTTCAAAATATGGAGACACTAAAACCTGATTTTTTTTTTCCTTCAAAAATGCTTTTATTGTGTAAAACTAAAAAAAAAAAAAGTATACATGTTATGTATCACCGTATCCGTAATAACCTGCTCTATTTAAATATCATATGATATATGCCCTGAGGTGAACGCCGTAAAAAAAAAAAAAAAAGACAAAAATGCAATTTTTTTGTCTTCATCACAAAAAGTGTAATTCTAAGCGATTAAAACAACATATGTACCCCAAAATAGTATCAATAAAGCAGTCATCTCTTCCCGCAAGAAATGAGACCCTACCTAAGACAATCGCCCAAAAGAAAAAAATATGGCTTTCAAAAAATAGAGACACAAGCATGATTTTGTTTTCGTCAAAAAAGCTATTATTGTGTGAAACTGAAATAAATGTAAATAAGTAGACATATTAGGTATCTCCATGTCCGTAATGACTTACTCTATAAAAATATTATGACTTACCCCCTAAGGTAAACACCATAAAAAAATAAAAAGAAAAGAAAAACTTCAAAAATGCCATTTTTTTGTCACCTTTCATCACAAAAACTGTTATAACAAGCGATCAAAAAGTCATTCACACCCCAAAATGGTACCAATCAAACAGTCATCTCTTCCTGCAAAAAATGAGCCCTTACATAAGATAATCGCCCAAAAAATAATAAAAATATAGCTTTCGGAAAATGGAGATGCCAAAACATGATTTGTTTTTTAATTATTTTATTGTGTAAAACTAGACATATTAGGTATCACCACATCCGTAAAAAAGGTGAATTTCATAAAAAAAATATAAAAACTCTGCCAAAACGAACATTTTTTTGTTCACTTTGCCACATAAAGTGTAATATTGAGTGATCAAAAAATCATATGTTCCCAAAAATGCTACCTATAAAAACGTCAACTCTTTCCGCAAAAAATGAGCCCCTACACAAGACGATTGAAAGAAAAATAAAAGAAATGTAGCTTTTAGAAAATGAAGACCCAAAAACATAATTTTTGTTTTGAAAAATGCTTTATTATGTAGAACTGAAACAACAGAAAAAAATACACATATTTGGTATTGTCGCGTCTGTATCAACCTGCTCTATAAAAGCAACACATGATCTATCCTGTCAGGAGAACTCAGTAAAAAAAAACAAAAAATAAAAACTTTGCCACAACAGCCATTTTTTTGTTACCTTGCCTCACAAAAAGCGTAACACTGAGCAATCAAAAATCATATGTACCACAAAATAGTACCAATAAAACGGTCACCTCATCTTGTAGTTTACAAAATGGGGTCACTTTTTGGGAGTTTCTACTCTAGGGGTGCATCAGGGGGTCTTCAAATGTGACATGGCAACTTAAAATTATCCCAGCGACATCTGCTCTCCAAAATCCACATGGCATTCCTTTCCCTCTGCGCCCTGCCATGTTCCCCTACAGCAGTTTACCACCACATGTGGGGTGTTTCTGTAAACTGCAGAATCAGGGTAATAAATATTGAGTTTTCTTTGGCTGTTAACCATTGCTGTGTTACAGGGACAATAGATTAAAATGGAAAATCTGCAAAAAAAAAGTGAATTTTTGAAATTTCACCTACATTTTCCTTTCCTTGTGGAACACCTAAAGGGTTAACAAAGTTTGTAAAATCAGTTTTGATTAACTTGATGGGTGTAGTTTCTAAAATGGGATAATTTATGGGTGGTTTCTATTATGTAAGAGCCACAAAGTGACTTGATAACTGAACTGGTCTTTGAAAAGTGGGTTTTGGAAATTTTCTTAAAAATTTTAAGAATTGCTTCTAAAATGTTATGCCTTCTAACTTCCTGAAAAATAAAATGATGCTTACAAAATAATGCCAACATGAAGTAGACATCTGGGAAATGTACAGTAACAACTATTTTATGATGTATCACAATCTGCTTTAAAAGCAGAGACATTCAAATTTCAAAAATTATGAATTTCCAAATTTTCTGTAAATTTTGGAATTTTTTTATAAATAAAGTTGAAACATATTGACTCAAATTTACCACTAACATGAAGTACAATATGTCACGAGAAAACAATCTCACAATCGCTTAGATAAGTAAAAGCGTTCCAGAGTTATTACCACATAAAGTGAAACGTGTCAGATTTGAAAAATGTAGCTTGGTCCTTAAGGTGAAAACTGGCTGTGTCTTGAAGGGGTTAATAATGGCACCAGATGTTTATATATAGACACACACTCACACACACACTTTGGAGGTTATTTATTAAGACCAGCTTAAAGGGGTTCTCCAGGAATTAAGAAAATGAAAATACTTAAATATTACTTTATTATAAATAAAATTCCAAATACCTTTCATTAGTAATAATGCCTCATTTTGTCTAGGGAGCAATCATTAGGAGAAATAAAATGGCCGCTGTCCTATTAGTACACACAAAACCTGTCCTAATCACATAGCGGGACAATTTACTTCAGAACACTGAGGTAAAGAGCTGCCTCATCCTCCTCTCTGCTCTGCTTGTCAGGGGTTATGGTCCTCAATACAGATAAGATCTTCAGTTGAATCTCTGTAGGAATGGAGGTCATGAGAAGACATGAAGTACAGAGAGGAGGGTGGGGGTGATGAGCAGCACCTCTTGTGTGCAGTCTCCATTACCGCAGTCTGTCCTCTCTGTACTTTGTCTCCTCATGAACTCCATTCCTACATAGATTCAGCTGAAGATCTTATCTGTATTCAGGACCATAATCCCTGAAAAGCAGAGCAGAGAGGAGGAAGAGGCAGTTCTCTGAAGTAACTTGTCCTCCTGTGTGATTAGGACAGGTTTTCTGTGTACTAATAGGACGGCAGCCATTTTATTTCTCCTAATGATTGCTCCCTAGACAAAACAAGCTATTATAACTAATGAAAGGTATATGGTAAAATATTCATAATAAAGTAATATTTACAAATTTTCATTTTGTTAATTCCTGGAGAACCCCTTTAACCTGTAGATTACCGGGTTAATAGTCACAAATCCCAGCGCCGTACAGCTATGGCGCAGGAGCTGCGCCCGTCTGTCACTGATAGCCATATCTTCGCTGTATGTGCTGGCATCGGTGGAAACACAGATGCTGGCGCATTAACCCTTGCACTGCCGCGATCATCGCGGTATGTGCAGTTTCCTGCCAGGTGTCCATCAGGTCCATCAGGTCCATCAGGTCCCCGCGCTGCTGTGATGGGGACCCACTAGCAGGGAAGGTAGCCTGATGCCTTCCTTAGGCATAGTGGCTGACTTCCTCCAGGGGGCTGGATCTCACAGGCAGGAAGCTGTAAGTGTATTATACTGGTAATACACTTACAGTCAATGCATTACAATACAGAAGTATTGTAATGTGTTGTAAAGGGGATCAGACCCCCAAAAGTTAAAGTCCCAGAGTGGGACAAAAAAGAAGGTTAAAAAAGCAGTAATAAAAATAAAGTTTTACAAAATATTCAAAGTTTCAGGTAAAAAAAAAAGCGTCCAATAAAGTTTTTAAAGAATTGTATAAAAAAGGATAAAAGAGAAAAGTATACATATTAGGTAAAGCCGCATCCGTATCGACTGGCTCTATAAAAATATCACATGTTATTGGAAGAAATGAAACTTTTAATTTTCCCAGCCAAGTGTTTACAAATACCATAAAACGCTTATGGGGTCAAAGTGCTCAGTGCCCCTCATAATATATTCGTTAAGGGGTGTAACTTCCAAAATGGGGTCATTTTCTAAGGGTTTCCATTGTAGGGGTATGTCAGGGTCTCTTCAAAGACAAAATGGTGCCTAAAAACCATTCTAGCAAAATCTGCCTCCAAAATCCATATGGTGCTATTTTCTTACTGACCACTACCATGTGCCTATATGGCAGTTTACTGCCACATATGGGGTATTTATGTAAACTGCAAAATCAGAGTAATATATATTGAGGATTATTCTGTTGTTAACCCTTGCTGTGTTGCAAGAAAACATTGATTAACATAAAAAATCTACCAAAAAAGTGAAATTTTCCCTCCATTTTCCTTTAATTCTTGTGGAATACCTAAAGGGTTAAAGTTTGTAAAAAATTTAAGGGGTATAGTTTCTAAAATGGGGTAATTAATGGGTTGTTTCCATTACACAAGCCCCTCAAAATCACTTTGACTAAAGTGGTGCTTAAAAAAAAAAAAACGGTTGGAAATTGTGTTGAAAATTTGAAAAATGCCTTCTAAACTTTTAAGCCTTCTAACATCCAAAAAAATAAAATGACATTTACAAAATTATGCCCCATATGCAGACATATTGGGAATGCTGATTGATAACTATTGTATGAGGAATTTTTCCAAATTTTTGGTTTTGGTTTTTTAAATTATTTTATAAATAAAGGTGAAATATATTGACTCAAATTTACCACTGTCATGAAGTATAATGTGTCACGAGGAAATCTCAGAATGGCTTGGATAAGTAAAAGCGTTCCAAAGTTATTACTACATAAAGTGGCACGTTAGATTTGCAAAAATCTGCCTGGGATTTTAAGATGAAAAGTGGCTTGGTACTGAAGAGGTTAATATCCCCTACAGAAGGTGGTGGATCTGCCGGAGTTATGAAGAGGCATCGGCCAAATAGTAAATGAGACAGACGGGTCTGCCAGCCTATCCCCCTTCCCCGCAGCACCTCCTTTTTAAGACCTGGCAGGAGCAGGGAAAGGTTGCAAATTTTCTACAGGATGCTCCATATAACAACTCCACTTTAGGGCTCATGCACACGAACATATGTTTCGTCCGTATCTGATCTGCATTTTGTGTGGGTTGCATACAGACACACTCACTTCTTTATATGTCCCTTCCATGGCATCTGCAAAAACTAAGAACATGTCCTAACCTTGTCTGTAATGTCGACAAGGAAAGGACATGTTCTAAATTTTTACTGTTTTACTACGGGCTGGACGTTCCCCGAAATGCAGAAGACACACTGCAGGAATCCATGTTTTGCGTAGCCGCAATTTGTGGACCACAAATCAGGCAATGGCATGCCTCCCAAGTGTCCCTCTTTTTTACCCAAGTCCCTCTTTGATACCTAAAAGTCCCTCTTTTTGAACTGGGGAATAAATGCAAAATGTGCATTAATAAATGTACTAATTTGCTCCTTATTAAACTATCTGTATGGTTTCTACCTGTATATTAGACCATAACTTCATTATTTGGTGCAATTTGGACATAAAAACATCTATAACCCCATGATTTATATAAAAGGATATTGAGGCACAAAAAAAGAAATTTCCCAGGCGCTCCACATGCTGTAAAATAAATAAAGGAACTTACACTCGCCTAACCAGCTGCTGCAGTCCTGTAATTATGCTTTGGGCAGAGTTAGAGGGTTGGCCTAGTATGGAAAAAATTGTGCAATGCTTGCTGGCATATATTGCGATTTTTCAAAGGTTGAGAGGTATGGGCAAAGGTTGTGCGCTTCAGCCCTTAGGCTACCTTCACACTTGCGTCAGCAGGATCCGTTTGTGAGATCCGTCCCAGGCTCTCACAAACAGTCCTGAACTGATCAGTTTTACCCTAATGCATTCTGAATGGATAAGGATCCGTTCAGAATGCATCAGTTTGCCTCCGTTCCATCTCCATTCCGCTCTGGAGACGGACACCAAAATGCTGCAGGCCCACGCAACATTAAACAAAAACCAGCTCCAGCAACTATGCTTGCTGAAGCTATACCACTTCTGGATTTCAGTTCTCACCTGGCTAAACTGACAAACCAGGCGAGATACACACCCCACACCTCACATTACTACACACATCACCACATATCCCCCCCTCTGTTCAAACCTGTGGAGGTGAACACACGCTTTCCCTCAGTTCTGTGCTATCAACATCAATTAGCATTTTCACATCACATACGTTTTTACCAACTGGGGAAGCTTCTTCCCCGACCAGAGCCTGCAAAGAAAAAGGGTCATAAACATGATCATCATCACATATTTCACATGACCTCACATTTCCCCACAACTCCCAAAACAAGGGGAAATCATGGCCCAACACTACATCATGCATGAGCCTATTTGCAACCCTAAGTTTATAAGTCCAAGTTCCCACTGGAGTCTCACACTCAGTGAGAGCCACAGGATAGGACTTGCTATCTCCATAAATGTTCATCACAGTCACGTGTTTGCCCAACACATAGTCCCCAGCAGCCAAGCTGCCATGTACCAGGCTCCCCTGGCTCTTGGCATCCAACAAGGCTTGGACTGGACTGCCATCCACAACAATATGACACATTTTTGTTGCAGTCTCTAGTCTCAGTATCATGACACTTACCGGCTTGGCAGGTAGCGACTGCCGCCGGCTCTCACCACAAATCATATCTTCTGAGGCACCAGGGCACTGGTCAGCACCATGCCCAGCCTCCAGAGCCTCTCTCATTATCACATTGTCTATGTCACACGCACAAACAGGAACGGTCTTACCAAACGCCATCATGGTATCGACACACCCAGTAGATGAGGGCGCTGTCTCTCTAGGGACATCTCCACTGAGGTCCGCCTCCTTCCTCGGGAACTTGGGAACCTCCAGCCCCTGGTTCCTGGTCACAGGATCACATATCGACTCCTCAATCCCATGGTTGCCATAGGAAACGCCTTGGTTGCCGACTTTTCCTTCGGACTCTCTAGTCGCACCATTCAAAGCACTCTCTCCATTCCATAGCTGCCAAAACCACGGAAAGTCTATGCCTAGCACGAATTCCACCTGCAGTGTCTCACATTTTAGCAGCTCCCACTGCACAGAACTATAGTCCTTTTCAAAGGTTTGAGACACTGCGGTCTCTGTCTCTGGCCCCCTCTTCAGAAAGTCCAGAACATCGGGCATCACCCGAGACACTCGCTGGCGGGAATCTAGTGTAACCCTCAGCGGGATTCCCCCAATCACCATTTCACAGGACCTTTCCTTTTCTTTATCAGCTCTTCTGATTAAAGAATCCTTCATTGCACGGTCCTGCATAAGCTGGTCATGGGCACTATATGAACTTTGCACAGTGACACCCACCATCATAGTGACCTTCACAAAAAAAAGATTTTTCCAACATGACAGTCTCTCTCACATGGGCTACTGGCCCTTTAAATTTCAGCAAGCTTTACTTGCCACACCGCAGAAGTGTTCGGATTAGCAGCTGCAGCTTTTTCCAAACAAACAGGCTTCCGGCCCTTTAACACAGGAACACAGCAACATTCAGCAGCACCTGCTCTTTTCCACACCGTTGCTCCTAGCAACACTTTCTTTTCACTTTTCTGTTGCCCCCAGCAACAACATTGTGCCCTCTTGGCATCAACATGCCCGCTTTGGCATCAACATGTCCGCATCCTCCACCATATGTAAGGGATCGCTTCCTCTCTCAGGGGGTCGACATCACACAATCTCTTCAAAACACGGGGATTTTCAAGTCCACACCACTTTATTTTCACACTTTTTGCTCCAGTATGAAACAAAACCATCAAAATAACACCTGCCTGGCTAGGCTCTGACTACACATAGTTCAGCTAACTCACCTAAATACAAACGCTGTTCACACTCAGCTTTTAGGTGTGGCTTCCTCAGCCGTTCAGTCCAGTAGCCTCCTGGCTTTGACTCCAACCGTACCTTTAGGGGGGGGGGGAGATGGTCCTCCTGACTCTGACCGTGTTACCCTCTTCTCCTAGGGTCACTGGGCCCCCCCAAACTTCCCGGCTACACTGAGCCCTATGGCCCCTCAGCCCTCGTGGCTGAGGCCACACAGCCTCCTCAAGCTCCAACCTCTCAGGCCTCCTCAGCCTTTCTCTCTTCCAGGCTTCCTCAGCCTTCCTGGGACCACATGGGCCCTCTCCAGGTCTGTTCCCTGGGGCTCTGTCTCTAACACACAGTGCAGGTTAACTTATCCCTGCCTGATTAATCCAGCTGGCCTCATCTGGGGCCAGTGAAAACCTGTGACGGATTAGGGTGTGTGGACTGGAAGACTCCCACTTCCAACCTGTCCCCCAGTCCAAGAAATCCAGCCCATGCAACATTAAACAAAATCAGTTCCAGCAACTATGCTTGCTGAAGCTATACCAATTCTGGATTTTAGTTCTCACCTGGCTAAACTGACAAACCAGGCGAAATACACACCCCACACCTCACATCACCACAGTTGGGTATTTAGAGATGGCGCCCGCTCGTGAGCACCAAATCCTCAGGTGCCTGCAGGACTAATGTATGCAATTGACAATAACGTCAATTGCACACATTTAATCTCCTCAGATGCTGTTATCAAATGTGACCATGGCATCTGGGAGCTGAAAATCCATGAGCACGTCCTTCCCGTCATGCATTGGCTCCTCCTAGTGAAGGTCAGGGGAGCCGGATTGTGTGTGCAGCAACCTCAGTGCTCCTGAATGATCCAAGGCTGCCACAGCTATGTTCCTCTGAAGACCCTGCCTGTGCATTGGAGTCTGAGAGATGCAGTTTAAAAAAAAAAAAAAAAAAAACATATACAGTGGTCCCTAAAGATACAATATCAATTGGCTCCAGGAGGACCATTGTATGTTGAAACCATTGTAACTTGAGTAATCGGTTCCAAAGCCCCAAAATGTCATCCAAAATAAGAGAAAATGATGATTTAAGAAAAATAAGCAGATAACTAAGACAGATAACGCAAGTCCTTACATATAACAGTCAGGAATAGCTGATAACTAGCAACTAATACAGATATTTTACCAGAGAAGTGACCTTGATTGGTTGGGTCTGAGACATTGTATGTTGAGTCTATTTTCAACTTAAGATGGTTCAGAAAAGACCAAATATTGTATCCTAAGGCCATTGTATCTTGAGGGACCACTGTATATATATATTATATATATATATATATATATTGCAAATCACACTATTTTCCCAAAACTAAAACTATATAAATCATTGTAATTGTACTGACCCGAAGAATAAAGAGAACGGGTCAGTTTTATCTCATAGGGAAAGCTGTAAAAACAAAACCCATAAACTATATAAATGTGGCATCACTGTAATCACACTGACCCGGAGAATGAAGAGAACAGGTCAGTTTTATCTCATAGGGAACACTGTAAAAACAAAACCCATAAAACTATATAAATGTGGTATCACTGTAATCGTACTGACCTGTAGAATGAAGAGAACAGGTCAGTTTTATCTCATAGGGAACACTGTAAAAACAAACCCATAACACTATATAAATGTGGTATCACTATAATCGTACTGACCCAGAGAATGAAGAGAACAGGTCAGTTTTATCTCATAGGGAACGCTGTAAAAACAAAATCCATAAAACCTATATAAATGTGGTATCACTGTAATCGTACTGACCCAGAGAATGAAGGGAACGGGTCAGTTTTATCTCATAGAGAACACAGTAAAAACAAAACCCATAAAACGGTGGTGGGATTGACTTTTGTTTTCCAATTCCACCCCAGTTCGACTTATTTTTTCAGCTTCCCACTACATCATATGCAATATAAAATTACTAGAAAGTACAACTTGTTCTGCAGAACAAACAAGCCCTTATATAGCTATGTGAAAGGGAAAAAAGTTAAGGCTGGCAGTAAAAATCTAAAATGGCCCTGTCCTGGATGGGTTAAAGGGGTTATCCAAGACAAAAACAGACCTCCTAGATCTGGCATACTCCCACTGGCGATTATACTTACCTGGGCCCCGCTGCTGAATTTGGCCCGTGTTGCCAGTCACAGGCTTCAGCGGTGACCTCTTCCCCTTATGTCATGTGTGACGTCAGACTGTCCGAATCCAGCGGCGGGGACCGGGTGAGTATTATCACCAGTGCGGGACTGTTTTATTCACAGATAACCCCTTTACACATGTTTAGTTGCAGCATTGAATGCGTTTCCTGGTGGGATCAGCCATACCCAGAACAGAAACAGAAAATATGGGCAAATCTGCAAGCAAAGGATTAAAAGAAATAGAAACATACACAGACCAAATATACACTACTCACTAAAAGTTAGGGATATTTGGCTTTCGGGTGAAATTTATGGAAAATGTAAAGATTTCCAGCTCCAGTGATATTATATCATGAAAGTCAGGCATTAAGTAGAAGCAGCAATGATGATTTCCTCATCTCAGACAATTTATGGAAACAAAAGCCGACACCAGTGCTGGGTATACTGCCACAAAATGTCACTGTCTTAGAAACTTGTCCTGTGGGCTTGCGCATCAATTACAGCTTGACAACGACGTCTCATGCTGTTCACAAGTCGACTTATTGTCTGCTGAGGCATGGCATCCCAAATTCTTGAAGGGCGGCCCTCAGGTCATTGAGGTTCTGGGGTACAGAGTTACGAGCCTCTACACGGCACCTCAGCTGATCCCATAGGTTTTCAATGGGATTCAGGTCTGGAGTAAGTGCAGCCACTCCATTTGAGGTCTTCAGCGGCCGTTCCCTAATGATGCGACCTCGGTGAGCTGGTGCATTGTCCTCCATGAAGATGACATTAGGCCTGTATTGTACATACAGAAGCACAATTACTGGATTAATGATGTTCTTCAAGTAGTATGGGCTTGTCACTGTACCATTCACAAAGTGTAGGGCAGTTCTATATTGGCGAGACACACCTGCCCACACCACCACCAAAGGCTGATGCACAGCCCACTCCTTGATATCCCTAAGATTTTTGGCAGCCATCATTTCTGCTCAGTGTGAATAGACTTTCATCAGTGAACAGCACTGAGGCCCGCTGGTCCCTCGTCCTGTGGAGATGCTCCCTGGCCCATGCAAGATGATGACACCTGTGGTCAGGTACTCTTGCAGATCGTCTAGCATGCACACCATGCTGATGCAAATGTTTTCAAATGATCTGACTTGACACTTGGGTGTCTCTCACCTCCCTAAAATGTGCCTGAAGCGATTTTGAATGTACCATCTGAAGTTAGTTCGCTCACCACTAGTGTGTATTTAAAATGAAACCGTACACTGGAATATTGCATGTAGTAAAGGAAAATAATTTCTTGCATCACAGACAGCAATTTGGTGTGTAGTCAAAAACAGAGGCATATTTGATTAGGATATGTTTGGCAACAGAAAATGAAAGAGAACAGGATAATGGAGGAAAAACCATATCATCCACCAGTAATTTCAGTGACTGTACCAGCGGCGGCACTGTCAGACTTGGCACCAGCCTCCCAGTCAGTATTAACCAGTGACTCCACCAGCAGTTGGGCGACTGTTATTATTGAGGAAGGAGATGAAAATGTGGAAAGTACGACTGAGCCGACAACATCATCTGACAAAAGGATGATGTTACCTCTGATGTCATACTCATTTTTTGCCTCTTCCTACTATTATGCCTTCACTGACATGTCATTTTACGGCCCCCGTCCACTAGTAATGTGTCAGCTCCATCCAGGATCTGCCCCTCCTAAAGGTATGCATTTTGAAAGGCCATTTAAAAAAAAGCCACTTCTTCATTTCTGAACCACAATCATTATCACTGCCACAATACTTTTATAAAGTCTGTGTAACAGCTTCCTAGTTAATAGATGAAAAAGGTCCTTTTGGGGTATGGAACATAGTCACTTCTATGTAAGTAAGCTAAATCCTATCCCTGAAAAGGACCTCAGCATTACCAATCCTCCCTAGTGCATAATAGATGGAAAAAGTCCTTTTGCAGTACAGGAAATAGTCACTTCAGTGTGAGTCGGCTAAATCCCAACCCTGAAAAGGACCTCAGCAGTATGAATCCTCCCTAGTACATAATAGAGGGAAAATGCCCTTTGGGAGTATGGGAAATAGCCACTTAAGTGTACGTCGACTAAATCCCATCCCTGAAAAGGACCTCAGTAGTATGAAACCTCTGTAGCAAATAATAGATGGAAAAGGTCCTTCTGGGGTACAAGAAATAGTCACTTCAGTGTAAGTCGGCTAAATCCCATCCTTGAACAGGACTTCAGCAGTATGAATCCTCTCTAGTACATAACAGAGAGAAAAGGTCCTTTTGGAGTACGGGAAATAGCCACTTCAGTGTAAGTCGGCTAAATCCTATCCCTGAAAAGGACCTCAGCAGTATGAATAATCCATACTCCATAACAGAGAGAAAAGGTCCTTTGGAGTATGGGAAATAGTCATTTCAGTGTGAGTCGGCTAAATCCTATCCTTGAAAGGGACCTCAGCAGTATGAATCCTCCCTAGTACATAATGGATGGAAAAGGTCCTTTTTGAAATTTCTAATTTTCTTTTAAAATAATGTTAAAGGGGTTATCCGATATCTGAAATATCCCCCCCAATGTCTGGGCCCATAGTATGGATTATAGCTGCCTGCTTCTCGTCATCCACGTCCCTCCAGATCCCTGCATGGCCGCTGCTGCATCTCCCTGTTGCTCAGACCAAAATATCCAGCAACTGGGAGAGCAGGCAATAGCAGGCCACGACTGGGACAAGCCCCCTTGGGACTGGTCACCATTGTAGCTTGCTATTGGCTGCTTCCTCCTTCACTAGATGCCCCCATCACTGGATGTTTTGGTCCAAGCGATGGGGAGATGCAGCGGCAGTCATGCAGGGATCCAGAGGAACGTGGGTGCCGAGGAGCAGGTAAGTATAATCCATAAAAGGGGCCCAGACATTGGGAAGGGGGGGGGGATATTTCAGATATTGGATAACCCCTTTAATTTCTATGAAAGTACAGAAATCACCTGACCAGATGTTTCTGCGTAGCGCTTTGCCATGAATATCACAGGACCGGACATTTCTGCAGAGACAAGTGCTCAGAAGTCACATAATATTATTTTTTTTTTATTGTTTAGTGTAAATATTTTCCAGAAATAAAAATAAACATGAAAGAGGCTTATTCTACAATAGTCACCTATATAACTTTATTGTACACTATAACACTGCATCCATGTATAAGCTATGTTACTCGACATAGTTAACGACCAGGCCCTAATAGACAAGGGGATTTGGCAAAGTCATTGAGAAGCAACTAAATCCAAACACAGTTCAATAACCCGATCAACAAGGCATAAGAGGTCTTTACAAATGATCGGAGATAGACAGCTCCCGTAGAGTCACTGGTAAGGACCAGGTCCTTATGGAGTATAGGATTTAGCCAACTCCCTGTGAACCGGCTAAATACTATATCAGAGAAACCTATTAATACCTCAATTCCTGGTACAATACCCAGGGAAAGCCCATAGAACATAATACGTAAACAGCAAAAAACACAGATAACTATGGGAAAGACAATACTACAAAATCCAATATATTAAAAATAAAACCGCTTTATTTATAAATACATATACAATCTTAGTAGAAAATAATACACATGGAGATATGGCCAGATGACTCAAAAGCAAGACGAGAGAAAACTGCAGGAAGAGAGTCAATTTATCAGGGATGTAGTCATGGGCAACCACATAAATAATAAGGCAGTCATGCACAGATGTACAAAAAATATGTATACTGGCTGGTTGTATAGCATTATGAAGTAGTTTTATCTATGTTACATCTCCGATTATTGCAAGATATACCACACAATTCAAGTCAATATACCTCAAGGATATCCTAATAGCCTATAAGGTACAATTCCACCACCCTAAAGGATATTGTAGTGGCTCAGCATTATCAGCCCAATAGCTTACCCTGAGACATGTGTGCCGCAATGAGGACTCTCTGCCTACACCCGAACCTCAATACTATATCAGTTCAGGACCTGACCATAAGGGGGCAAAAAGGTCGGAGATAGACAGCTCCCGTAGATTCACTGGTAAGGACCAGGTCCTTATGGAGTATAGGATTTAGCCAACTCCCTGTGAACCGGCTAAATACTATATCAGTTCAGGACCTGACCATAAGGGGGCAAAAAGGTCGGAGATAGACAGCTCCCGTAGAGTCACTGGTAAGGACCAGGTCCTTATGGAGTATAGGATTTAGCCAACTCCCTGTGAACCGGCTAAATACTATATCAGTTCAGGACCTGACCATAATGGGGCAAAAAGGTCCTTACCGGTGATAGGAAATAGTGGACTCAGTGTGAGCTGGCTATTTCCTATCACTGGTAAGGACCAGGTCTTTACGGAGTATAGTATTTAGACGAGGCTGAAGTTGGTTTCTTATTCGGCCAGTTTCTTATTCGAGGCTGAAGTTGTTTTCTATTCGTCAGTTTCTTATTCACATCATTTTTAATTTTTGGTTTTATTTAAGAATTTT